>JBBUKS010000044.1:8604911-8627405 GCA_038050645.1 Hedychium gardnerianum
TCGGGGTTGGTTTGGGGTCTGTCGTCCCCCCCCCCCCCTCCTCATTTATTTATTTATTTACAATTAATTCTTTTCCCTCCAATTTCTTTCCTTCTTTTGTCCATTTCTTTTTCTCCTTCCTTGAAGATGGAGACAAATTATTAGGAAAAACATCTATAGTAATCAAATATTAATAAAAATATTTTTTAATTTAAAATTTATCGAAATCGTATCAACACTACATGATAATATTGAAATTGTATCGTTCTAGTCATAAATCGAAACTCCAGCACAACTCGAAATTTTAAACCTCGGTATTAACATTAAGTTAGTTTCTATTCTTTTATAGCTTGAAGCATCAATAAATCAAGGATACGACCAGCAAATGCCCTTGTTTGATTTGCCGTCAAAGATCCTATGCAAGGTAGTCCATGTTCAGCTTCAGGTAAGTCACATCCAAGTGACTATGTTGGTGTAGCATTTGTTACCTAACATCTTCCTTCAAATGCCATTTATCAGTAAATAAATATCTTCTTTTTTTTACTTATTTAGGCTGAAGCAGATACAGATGAAGTTTTTGCTCAGATCATGCTACTCCCTGAAACTGATGTAAGTCTTTCTCACCATCTCTTTCCTACAAGATTCTGCAATAACCTATATCACTTGAAAGCTATCCAAGAAGAATTTGCAAAACAAGAATCTGTTTACTTTCTCCTCTATGTTACCTTTAAAATATCATGTTTTACGATATTAAAATAGTAATTCCAGTATACTGTATGTTTGTAATGATTCTGACTTGGAAAGTTGTATGAAGAAGTGTTGATTTATAGTTGTGGCTTTCCTCCATATTTTCTGTTAGTCCATGACCTCCTTTTGTGCTATGTTATTTTTTCATAGATTCAACCTCCCCTTTCTTTTGACCTCCTTTTTGTTTTTTTTTGTAATCAGCAAACAGAAGTTACTAGCCCTGATACTCCACTACCTGAGCCTGAAAAGTGCAACGTTCACTCATTCTGTAAAGTTCTAACTACATCAGACACAAGCACTCATGGTGGTTTCTCTGTTCTAAGAAGGCATGCAGATGAGTGCCTTCCTCCACTGGTTAGTTACTACTTTTTGATAAATGAATTGTTTATGCTCACATATCCTTTTCTCTTAGTTGTTATTTTAAATATTGCTTCTTATTGAAATTTCTTTGACTTTGCCCTCCAACTTGTTTAGTCTCAATTTCTCTTTGTATAGGATATGTCCCAGAATCCACCCTGGCAAGAACTAATTGCAAAAGATCTTCATGGAAATGATTGGCATTTCCGACACATTTTTCGAGGTTTGTATGAGTAATGCCAAATTAATTATAAGTTGCTTTCTTACATTATTTTCTTTTATTTTTTTAGCATGTTTTTTTATGTGGGTCCTGAATGTTGGAGTTTATTAAAATAAAATTGTCTCTTTCTTATGTACACTGAAACTCCTGTTTGGTTTTTTCATGACTTTATATCCTGACAAACAATACAATGATTTTTTTGATAGTGTATAGGTTTAGAGATGAATATGTTATGGCTTGTGATAGTCGCTGCACAATCTCTTAATTGTTACTTTTTTCAGTACGGTTAATTCATATTTCATTTTTACCATTTTGAAACTTCAAACTAGTAATTTATTCAAAGTTGTCTTTACTTATCTGAGCTTCACCTTCTCTTTCAGGACAACCAAAGCGACATCTGCTGACAACTGGTTGGAGTGTTTTTGTGAGCTCAAAGAAATTGGTAGCTGGTGATGCATTGAACTTTTTAAGGTTGTAGTTTCTTTGTTTTTATTTTTATGTCCTTTTCTACCTTCCAAGATATATCCAATATACTAGATTTTGTTAACTAGAGATAATGTTAATCAAGTAGTTGTATATTTTTATATTGCAGAGGTGAAAATGACGAGCTTCGAGTCGGGGTGAGAAGGCTTATGAGACCTATAAATAACATGCCATCATCAGTCATATCCAGTCATAGTATGCATGTTGGTGTTCTTGCTACTGCATCTCATGCTTTTACCACTGGGACTCTGTTTTCTGTTTTTTACAAGCCGAGGTTAGATTCTTTTTTCTTTTTCTTTAAATTGTTCTTTCTCTTGTACACATGCACACATGCGCAAACATGACCCTATACTTGTTTGCAAAAAACATGTCAATATTTGTTTAATGTTGAAAGATGTTTAGTGCCTAGAACTTAGTTGTTTTACTTCATCAACTTGAATATATATTATTATTATTTTATTTATTTCATATATTAGTTTCTGGATGAAAGTAGAACATGATGTATCTCACTATGGTCTTGGATTTTCCTTTCTTAAAACTATATATTTCTTGGTTTCTACTGCTTGGAGCTTTGGAAATCTAAAGACTTTGTTGTCTATCAATATTGAAAACTTACAAGTTTCTAGATATGCAAATTCCTTGGTTAATATCTAAATAACATATTTATTAAGAATGGGGTTCATGTTTCAGAACAAGTCGATCGCAGTTCATTGTAAGTGTAAACAAATATCTTGAAGCTAAAAACCACAAGTTCTCTGTTGGGTTGAGATTTAAGATGAGATTTGAGGGTGATGAAAGTTCAGAAAAGAGGTACTTTTGGCAATTTGTAATTTGCATGAAATAGATTACTCTGTTAAATCTATAGTTGCAATTTAAGTTCTTCACCTTTGCAGTTTCAGTGGTACTATCATTGGTCAAGACAAGGCACCATCTCGATGGGCAGATTCGGAATGGAGATGCCTAAAGGTAATAGTTTCTCCTATTGACCAAAGTCAAATTTAACATACTTGAAATTATATTATTAACGTTGTTAATGTTGGTGATTGTGGATCAGATAAACTCTGGTAATTTTGTTACTCAAGTATTCATGTGAAGTGCTTTGATTTGCTTATACAGGTTCAATGGGATGAACCTTCATCTATACCAAGGCCTGAAAGAGTTTCATCATGGGAATTGGAACCACTTGTTATAGCTACTCTCTCAACATCTCAACCAGTGGTCAGAAACAAACGTGCCCGACCATTGGTTTCATCTGCTCCAACGTCAGATCGAACTCCAGCATTTAGTAGAGATCTATCACCTTGTTTGACTGAATCATTTTACATGGTTATTGAACTCCTGATTTCTTTTATGTTTGTCTTCTTTATATGGTATCAATATTCCAGACAGCATTTATATGGGATCAATATTCCAGTAATGCTGTCTGGACCATTGGATCGATCATACATTTTCATTAACTTTGGATCTATGTTAGAGAATAATACTTTTTACTGTGCTGGTCTCAGTTCCTTCCATGTTCATGGCCACAGGGTACATGTGATTCACTAGTCATATATTTGTGTTATCTAACCCCTAACACCATCAAATTGGATGCTTTTATTTGGAATTTTATAAAATTGACCAGGTTAAGTTCTAAAGTGGAATTAGTGTCATGTCTCTGTCCATTTTCCGGACTTACTAAATTCTCAGTTGAATCTGCTGCTACTATTAAATCCCTTCATGGTGCCAATTCAATGTTTCTGGTCTTGAAATGAGAGAACGAAGTTATTTTAGACAAGGCAGTAGTTTGTCTTATGTCCTTTGCTAGATGGATTAATCAACTAACATATGTGTAAATTTTACTTGAAAGCAGTTCACTGCTGAAATTACTTGCTGAATATCCTTTCATTGTCTGAAACCTAGTATTTTTTATCAATGCAGAAGATTTCCCACTTAGATTTCCCATTATATTTCCCACTTAGATTTCCCATTATATTTCGTTGTCTGAATATCCTGTCTCTGTCAATGTACTAAAAAATAAGTTCAAGAACCACTTAGATTTCCCATTATATAAGGTTTCAACTGGTAAATTGGGAGATCAAGTGACTCTGTCATGCAATGAAAAGAAAAACCAACACAAAGGATATTTTAGTTGTTTTAAAAACTGACAAACGAGACAAATCATCTAAATCTCAATATTGTATTTTTTTCTAGAACACCTAATCTTAAAAGATGAGGTTATGGTAAGCTGTAGAAGTTCCCTTTTGTTGGTTCAATCATTTAAGAAACAACACTAATAGTTTTTTATATGTTTTTTAAATTTTCTAGTCCTGTGAGATTAGATCCAGGCACACAACCCAATCCTTTGAGATCACTGACTTAGGCATAAGGATCTATCCCCACAAGTTGTGATGTTCATGCATGGTTATTCATCTCTGCCAGCAATACAACTACTGTATATCTTTTAACATTAGCTGTGCGAGGAAACCATTTATTAGTCACTATATATGATGCTTGCCATTTTTTTTGTCCTCAATTATCTTGAATTAGTTCTCATTCACAAATGTTCCTCTTTACAGGTTTATGGAAATCATCTGGCGAGAACACTCGAAGTCTATCATTCTCAGGGTCGCATAGCGAAACAGAGATACGTACACCAGCTTGCCCAATACCTTTATTCACATTAGCACCAAAGTCTGGTTCAGTTGAACCTATTGCAAACAATGGACCATCAGCTGCTAACAGCTCTATATACCGGTCGAGTGTGGGGAACCAAATTGATTCCTTGTCAGGCAGTGATGACGAACATAGAGAAAGGAAGCAAGAAAGTAGGACTGGCTGTAGGCTGTTTGGTGTCCAAATAGTTGAGAGTTGTGTAGTTGAGGAAATTGCTGTACCAACTGCCATTTCTTCTGTTAGAGAGGAACAACCAGTGACATCTTTGGATGCTGAATTAGATCAACAATCTCAACTACCAAAATTTAACAGGTCCGACATTCCCATACCCATTAATGAACCTGAGAAGTCTTGCTTGAGGTCAACCCAAGAATCTCAAAATTGCCAGTCAAGGAGCTGCACCAAGGTAAATCTTAGATAGCTTTTCCTTTTTTCTGCTCCACTGATTGAGCATTATTGACTGCATATTCTAATGATACCTGCAAATGAATTCTGGCATTGGATTACTCCTGAAAAAGAATATATGAACATGAAGTAGTTGCTTGGTTCCCTCTTTTTTTTTCAGGTTCACATGCAAGGAATGGCCGTTGGGAGAGCAGTGGACTTGACTAGATTATATGGATATAATGATCTTCTTCTGAAGCTGGAAGAGATGTTCAATATTAAGGGAGAGCTATCCAGCGGAGTAAAAAAGTGGGAGGTTGTCTACACTGACGATGAGGAGGACATGATGATGGTTGGTGATGATCCATGGCAGTAAGACTCTAAAACTTCCCAAACTAATAACGAGAATGTTAAATGAATTCTTAAATGGACAATCTGTGACAAGTTCTTTTTTCAACATCATAATTTACATTTGTTCTAATTTTATTTATGTTTTCATGCATTTTCAGTGAGTTCTGCAGCATGGTCAGGAAAATATATATTTACACATGTGAAGAGGCCAGAAGGCTTGCCCCTAAGGTGAAGCTTCCTGCTTTTGGCAACACGATCAAGCCTGCATCCAAGAAACCTTTGCCTTGTGCCGACAATAGTTCCAAACTGGAAGATCAAATTCCGGCCCGTAATAATATTGCTGACTGTCTACTAGTTGGGAAGCCAGTTCATCAATTGTTTTTCATAGAAGACTAGCTGCCGGGTTGATCGTGTGCAATAGTTGTCCCTGTTTATTCTTTGGCCACTGGCTGATGGCCCTGCCATGTTGCTAACAGAATCAATCAAAAAGGATGGGGGATGGTGCTGTAGTTTAAGGCTCCCATGCTTGTCTCTGTGGCATTTTCTTCTTAGTTAGGATGGTCCTTGCCGGTGCACGAAAGCTAAGCGACCGGCAAATATAAGTTGACTCTAGAATAAGGCATTAGAAAAGGGGTAATAGAGATACTGCTGTCTTATGAGTAACTACTTTCCTAGCTACCAAATAAATGTACATAATTAGGCCTCAGGTTGCTACTGTTAATGCATTAACATCTGTGTTACATCATAGAATGCTATTTGCTTCCCTCGAATGGGAGTGTGTATATTAAGAATTGTTTTGGATAAAAATCGTAAGTCTCGACTTTAGAGTTCGAGTTGAGAGGGGTTTTGATCTTTTTTTGTTTCTTTTTTTGGCTTAAAGTGTTGTATGATGAGATAAATTTTGTACAATTAATGATGAAATCTGCAAGGCACCAACCTTACAGGAATGAAATTTCTACAAATTTTCATCTGCTTGACCCTAATTGGTTGCTTTCTAGTGATAGAAATGAAAGTTGAAGGAATATGACAGAGTAGAAGCCTTTCATTTCAATCCTTGTTTAAACTCTTCGATTCCTCGACATTGTGAGCACGATAAATCAGATATTGAATGGTGAGTGTTAAGATATTGGAAATCCTTGAACTTGACTATTGCCTAAATAAAAACATTCTTTTTACCTAAACATTTCATCTAGTCGATTGCGACACTAGCCACTCGGCTATCAACCCTTAGACAGTTGACTAGCACTATTCAAGTAGTCCCTGAATTTTATTTTCTCTTTATAATCCATCATAAACCCAATATAAGGTATGGAATTGAGATAATTTTTTTTAAAGTTAGCATAAGTATTCATCCCTTGATTAATCTTAGAGATAATTAATTCAGTTTTATGAAAATTGTCCATCAATCGCCAAGTAAATCCGAAAGTATTCATAACGGGCGACCCAACAACCTAATAGCCCAGGTTTGCCATCCCAAAGGAAAATATCATACAGTGCGCCGTAATTATGAATCAAATCATGAATGCTTAAGAAATTACATGAGCACCCCGCCGCTACATCATAACTCAGGACAAATAGAATTGAGACAATTGATAAATAAAACTTGAGTACCTATAAATATTCTCTTATAGTCGTTAGCCCGATATAAAGTATGAGACCGAGACCAGCCTAACTTTTCAAATCTCGGTCTTCAACTTTCAAATAACTGCAATCTCTAAATTTTTCCTTCTAAATCCAAGTAAAAAAAGAAAAATGATTATAGAGGTCATACGGGGTGGGTTAGTGACGTGCCTTACAAATAATTGGATTATAAAAAGAATACTTAAATATTCTAATTGCATTCTTCATTTGTAATAAATTGAAATCATTTTTTATGATCACTCTAAGTTTGTGTCAATATTGATTGTAATAAAAAATTCACACATTATTGTACTTTAATAAGTTTTTTTGATAATCTAGGTATTCAGTTTTTACGATCCGATTAATCCTAGAAGTGACCAGTCCAATCCCACGGAAGTCTTCCATCGGCCACGAAAATAAATCAAGAAATACAAATGGGTCCTGATAGACGACCTAACGTCACAAAATTTTCAAATTCACCAAGTGTAATGTGCCCTGGGTGAGATTTAAACTTTTATTGTCTAGGGAATTCGTTCCATCTTTTACCATCACATCATAGTCCGGAGGGCAAAATTTCGTGCTTTAATAATGGATCATATTTATAATGTATTAGACTATCATAAATCACAAGGAAATGTTGTTAAAATTGTTCTGCATCAGTCATCACAATGATCTCAAGATGAGGATATCAACTTAATAGTATGACTAGTGTATGCTTATGTCTTTGCTAATGAGAAGGTAATCTCACCCTAATTACACACACTAATGGTGGGGAGCAAAGTAAGACTTAAGAAAATTATTACATTATTTGGTGGTTCCAAAGTGAGCACACCCTTACATTCTTTGTTTGGGTGGTCAATTTGGACTTCTTCGTTTCCAAGTCTCGGCATCCTCATACCATTTAGACGAATCTCAATCTCTACACGACATGCTCGAATGCATACTAATGGTGTCTGTTGGATGCAAATTTGAGATGTCTTGATGGATGTTGCGATTGAAATCTACTAGCATGCTAGACGTTAAAGCGGAAGCCTCGGTGAAGTTTGAAGGTAGTCCTACACGTAAGGAAATACACATCCGAGGGTGCTAGAGTTGTCTAAAAAAATCCCTCCGATGCTCAAGTCACGGTGGTATTGTGGAAGACAAGCAATGGAATAGTCAATGAAAAATGAAAGTAGCTAGCAAGAGAGAGGGATTAGGATTCAAATTGTTTTGCATGCATTTTAATTTAATTTTACTATATGTTTTTTATGTTTACTCTCTTTGTTATTGGCTATGAACTTTAGCTTCTAAATTGTATTGTTTTAACAATATTGTGATCGTCTTGGACATATATTTATAAGTTTAATATTGTGATAGACAGTGTTACAATTGATGTGATATTGCTATGATTGTATTTTTTTTCTTCTACATTTAGGGTAGTATAACCTCATATCAAAGATATACTCAGGATTTTTTTAATTATCATTTTTAAAAATTTACAGCAACATTGACATCGTAGAAAGCCTTATGTGATGCCAAATACTTTCTTCGAATAAATACTACTTTGTGATAGATTCATGATGGCATTTCATCACAATTTAGCTACTAGATTGTCACAAAAGATTATTCATTGATGCAGTTTGTCACAGATTATCGATCACAAATTACTAATATATGTGAAGGAGTTGCAACGACACTTGCGACAATTAACACACAAAATTTTGTAATAATAAGAATTTCATTAGAAATGTATTTGCAACAAAGTCATCTAAAATATTATCTATAATAGTTTATTTTTTACCATCGTCCTACAAGGGCTTCTGCGATAGAAATTTTGATTTTCACGACTACCTATTTTTATTAAGACAAATGTCCTATTATTTCATAGTGATTGTCCTTATCTAACCATATCAAGAATAAAGTCGAAAACCTCACTATCAAAGTATTGAAAGCGAATTATCTATGTCATCAAGAAAGAGATAGACGAGAGAAAATCATATTTAGTTAGACCAATTACTAGAATTGTAAGCATCCTATCCAACTTTGTTCCATGCATCTCTCATGTTTAGTTGGGCCATCTCTATCATCAATGGTCATCTTCGCCACCCAAGTCAAATGGTTCCATGTGAGGTATGTCACTTCAAGTAAAAGAGTAAAAGCAAGGAGGGGACCAAACTTGTGAAGTCCTTTATTAGATCATTTTTCTCTTTATGATCAATCCATTAATCTTGTTTTCTTGTTTTCATTTATGTAAAGTTGTTTTTGATAATTTGACAATGCATTTAGGGTTTAGGGTTTAGTTGTGTTGTTGCCAACTATACTTTATTACAAATAGAACACATAATGACATCTAGTATGGAAAATTTATAACTTAAATCATGTGAAAGTTTTACCTAAAGACCATGAAAGACGACTTTCAAATTCTTTACTAACTTAGTTGGTTAGCCGTCTCCAAAATAATATCAACTTTACAAATCATGTGTCTAGGTCAATAAACTTGATTTATTTCTTACAGTTTGATAGGACACTTGATCATGAGAGTTATAGATTAGTCTTATGTGCAAACGATCACGAGTTAGGATTGAGTTACTTTCGGAGGATTAGAGCATCTTATATTCAAATTTTGCATTGTATTTTTCTCTCTCTCTTTTGTACCTTTGTTTCCTATATATGTACATGCTCAATTAAGAATAAATGAGATTCAACTCCATGTATTAGTGAACATATATAACATCTTGCATGTCGACTCATTATTTTTCACATTGTGTTGTTTTGAGTTAGTGTATCTTGGTCGTGTATACATTGTTGTTGGATTGTTTTTTTTCACTTGTGAACCATGAATATTTCTATATCATTTCATGAGAAATTGCATCATATTTAGGATTCCAAATTATTTGTTTAAGACAATATAAGATTTTGTGGCTCTTCTTAGCATAGTTCTTTCGCACGATAAACTCAAATTCAATTTAAAGATCATATCAAACTACTCTACATCTGTAGCCACAAATCCAACAGAGTTTCAAATTACCTATGGAACACGAATAAAACTTATACCAAAGGGTGTTAATGAGAAATTCTATAACCCCCTTTCAAGCAACCTAATCAAGAGGACCAAGCGCAAATCGATTCAAAACATAGACTAATCAACAAAAAGTGGAAGTACATGTAACCCTATCGACTTCAACCAGGTTTAGGGTCGCATATCCCACAAGTTTTGGATGATCTCAATTAGCTTTTCAACTCACTTTACCAGAAGGTCAAACCCTTTTGCAACTTAGTAACAAAGTGCATGAACATAACACCTTCCTAGCAAGACAACACTCAGTCCACTTTAAGTTGAAATATAGTCAATGCATATGAGGCCTTGCCAAATGCATGTGTTTCACCAAATCACCACTAATCTATCTTAAACTAATCATAAAGTAGAAAGCTCTATTTAGTAAATAAATCGCTTGATTACTTTCATTAAGATTTCATGTTTATGAACAAAGTTAATTGCAAGAGTAGAAAATGGAAGGGTTTGGCCAATGTTTGTATAGTGGAAATATTTGATTGGTTATTTTATGGTTTTTACAAAGAGTTGGTGGGGTTATATGTGTGTGTATCCTTGGTGCATGGACAATTTGAGGCATTATATGGGCACAGTGGGTGAAGGCAAAAAGGGGGAGACAAGCCCCACTATGTAAACCCTATCCGATTAATGGTCTTTAGGGTTTCAAACAAATTTAAGCCTAACACACTTGAATCTCACTTTCCATTGTCAATAAACAATTGTCGAGAGTTTTCTTTTTTGTCCTTTTTGTTGCCTACGGTAGCGAGAAAATGCATGATTGTCAAAGAAAGGTTCATCTATCACTTAGCGCGATCTAACACTTTGTTTGCTACCGGGATATACGTGGTGGCACATAGATGATTATTTAGTAACACTTAGAAGGTTGTGAATACCTTTGTAATTTTAAATTGAAAGCATCTTTATTACTATCCGGTAGCACATTGATAATTGTTTAGAGTCGAGGAAAATTTGTAGGAGAGAATTATAAGCCTATTATAGGGTTTGTATGTATCATCGTAGTGTGTGAAGAAAGCTTACATATAAACTAATGTAGTAACTAATACCCACAAAACTAAATCCTTAATTAATAATATTTCTCCTATCATAACATTGAGCTCAATAAAAGTATAATTGTAATGAAGATCTTCAAGTCACCCATCTTTTGTAGTTTAATCTAGCTATTTCTTTAAAGATTGAAACTAGAGTTCAATTACCATAAATTGGTGAATTGAAGGACTTTGCCAAAATGCATAGTTAAAAAAAAGAGTAAAATGCAATGATATATTTTCAAACCGGAAACTCAAAGCATTATGAGGCGATACTAGTCTCATTTATTATTGTAGAGGCATAATTTATTTAACCTAGCTCTAAATTTAAAGGAACCTGAGGGTTTAAAAAGAGGTTAAGATCAAGTTTCTATGTTCAAGTTTTAAAATATTTACACCGATTGAATAGTACAATGAAATCATATTTTTAGTAGTATACGTTGTTTTATCTGTATGACCAAAAGCATAATATCACGATCGTTGTAAATCTCAAACTTATGGCCTAAGAGGGGGCCAAAAATTCAAATTGAACCATTGAGCTTCATGAACAACATGCGAGAAAAAGTTGTATTAATACTAAAAGAAAAAGGATATGGGGATCTATTTAGAATACATCTCTTCTTCTAAAATTTAGTGTATGCACATAGATGTTTTATATTTCTTAATTATAAGAACCAAAATTTTCAAGTAGTAAAAGGACTTTTAAAAAAAAACAATCTAACTAAAGTGTATATTTTATTACTAAAATTTTAGGGCTCACAACTTTTATTACTTTTCATAGTGAATTAAAGAAACATAATATTTGTGTATTTTTCATATTAAATTTAAAAATACAATATTTTGTGAAAAACACAAAATTTACACCTTGTATAATTTTAATATATATCAAGTTTTTTCTTTTAAAAAAAATCTATATAATTAGATATAGGAAAACTCAACCAAATCATCATCAAATCCCATTATATAGGGGACTTTTGATAGTAAAAGGACTAAAAAAAATAAAAATAAATTACTAAAATGTATCTTCTATAATTGAAACAATATCGGGATTCATAATTTTATTGTTTTTTTTTTATGTTAAATTGAAATTTACTAGTTCACTAAGACATCATACACCTTTACTCACTCGAAACACAAATTTAACAAAAAGGGAACAAATACTACTATACAAAGCACATGCAACCAACCACAGTTTGTTTTGTCCTTAGCTAAGAGATTTTCAGTCCACAATCTATTAAAAGAATATATAGCAAAGGCATAAACTATTTGTTCGATTGGCATCTCGGCATTGTCTTCTTTTGACCAACAATAAGAAGATATGTGGTGGTGGAGTCCTCTAAACCTTTCCTTACACTAACCAATTAGATGGAGACTTGAGAGTATTTTGGACTCCATAATGTTATCAAGTGTTTAAATTTTCGGTCCGATTAATTTTGAATGATCAATTTAGTCTTATGAAAAAATTTCATTGATCATCAGGATAATCGGAGAAGCACACGTAGAGTTTTATTCTGACAGTCAACGTTCTCAGATTCACTACTTATAATTAGAGGATTTAATCATAACATCCTACCCCGGGACGATGAGATACTCTTTTGTGCAAAGATGGCGTGGCTCCCTTTTCCATTTGATATTGAGATGGTGGAGCACATCAGGATGAGATCACTTTGTGGTCTATACTTGGCCCTTATTGACCATCATAGTGTTATTAATGCAATTATAGTTCTAATGATAGGAAAATAAAAAATAATAAAATGATAGAAAATTTTAAGTGGTACGAAACACCAACTCTACTAGTAGCTATGCCTTATAGTAGCAACTCTAGTAGTGCACCTAATAATCTAACTCGTATAATGTTAGTAAAACTCATTAAAATTATAAATATTTGGCAAGACTAGTTAAATAAGAAAGATAAATGTAGATACACCTTAATGCTAATATAGTGAGTTTATTCATCACTATAATTATGCAAGGTTTGGCATGTAATATGCTCAACTCAATCTATATCAATTGGAGCTTCGACAAGTTGTTAGTTTTGAGGAAAAGCTTTCGCTTATAGATTTTGATAAAATGGAGTTTACTAAGATGCTAAGAAAGGAAGAGGGGAGGGGAGGGGAGGAATGAATAACAAAATTATATAGGTAGCTCTTACATCTTTTTGTATCACTTTTTCTCATTCCCCTAGTATTTTTTTTCATCCAAGTAAATGGACCCTAAAATCTCATCAACAATCTCTCTTCTTAATGCCATCACAAAACTCCCTCTTTTTATTTAAAAAATAATTAATCAGGTCGGGTAACGTCGGACCTGAGGTAATCGGCCTGATCCCACGGAAGTTTCCCACCGGCTACCAAGGTAAATCAGGAAGCGCTAATAGAGGATTGGAGGAAAAATTTCCTGTAATACACCGTAGTTGAGATTCGAATCTTAAATCTTTTGATATCCATTAAAGAATCTAATCATTGTACTATTGTCTCGAGGACAACTCTTTTTTTATTTTTATAGTCATGTCACGGGTACAATCACACAATATAATCATCATATCTTGTTGGATTCGTTGATATAGATCTTGTTGGATTCGCATGATAGCAGTTAGAGGGGGGCAACAAACGCTTGTCTTTTTCATTTGTTCATCTTCATCTCAAAAGAGTTAGTACATAGTGGAGCACAAATTTAAAAACATAAATGTGAGACAAACCATTTACATGGTTCAATTATTCCCCAAAACTCTTAATCCACAGCTTATGATTCATTAGGTGAATTACTCCTCAAATCATCTCTAATTTTCTCCTTCTCGAAAACCTTCTGAAGGCGGAGAAACCTCTTATAACACCTAATAAATTACAACAATAACAAATACAAAAGAATACACTTAAACATAATGTAAAGGATAATTACTCAAATGAAGTCTTTCTATTGTTTGCCTATTGATTGCTTTAGTTGAGCTTTCGTGCTTTGGAGCCTTGACCAAGATCTTTCAACAACATTCAAAAGCCTCTCAAAACATCATCCAAAACCTCTAAACTCCACTTCATTTATAGGCTACTTGTTGTTCTAGAATTGGCCAATCAGTTGACACATCAATCAACTACTAACTTATTAGTCGATCATTACTGCAAAGCTTTTTGACAATGACTTTTTTCCTGCTACATCAGTTAACTACTATCCATTACCAGTTGACTAGTCAATCGATTAGACTCTAGAAAGGTATTTTTTTTGTTTGTTCGTTTCCTAGCTTGAGTTGATTGCTCAAGTGACTCATCCTCTAATCGATCAAAACATGTATTAGTTAACTAATACTCTGATTCCAGTCACTCTAAGTCTAAATCCGTGTCATGCTAGGAGATCTCCCATGTGTTTGAGACTCTCTCATCTACTTAGCACAAGTCAATCTCAACTTATCAAGACTTTCACTACCTAGAGACTATATCTCTAAGACTTCTTTCGTTGGCAAGTGTCAGCCAACTTTGACTTATCAGATCTTCATAATTTGTCTAGAGTTTATTCCTCGGGAATTTCATCCTTGTCCAGCTTCTAATCAACTTTGACCTTTTTAGAATTCATTACTATCAAATATCCAATCTTCGTCTAGATTTTCATTACTTGCTTAGTATCTAGTATTTCTTAATTTGTTAGGACTTCCACGGTCAACGGTTGATAGACTTTTACATTGCTAAGTGTCTAGATTACCTTAACACATTTGATATTCTTTTTTCCTTGTTATCTCTCTAATGGACTTTTCATATATGTCAACACCTGTTGAATTTTTTTATTATTCGCTGTCAAGTATCTAGTCAACCTTGACATATTTGACTCATTCAAACATATTACTCAAATATTAAAATACAAACCTTGGTTAATCTAACCAAGGACCAATTGCACCAATACATGTCATATCCACACCATTATCTGTAGAATACACATAAGATCCTCTCAAGGCAATGTTGTTAGACAAAGTAATTTAAAGTCTCCATGACTTTCTCAAGATAATACCTTTCTCAACAATCTTTATTTGGATTAGTTTCTTTCCCTCGACCAATTATTACTCTTTTAATCCTCTAGCATGATTGTCTTTCCCCATGAATGGGGTCACCATCTAAGTTGTTGACCTAAAACAAGAAGAAGGATGTAATGGAAAAAGAGGAGATAATAATAACTTTTGTTTCCTAAATGAGCCTACCTCATTGCTATTGATGTGTGATTTTCGCAAGTGTACGAAATATTGTCAAGTAATAAAAAGATATCGATCCCACAAGAACTGTGAATCAATTACTAGATAGAATTGTAAAATAGGTTATCTAAATAATCGCAGGTTGTTTGAAGTCACGAATGAGAGTTTAAGAGCATGAGAGAGAGAATTGAGAGGGCTAAGAAAAATTGAGAGAGAGGAAGTAAATAAGAGAAAGAATTGATTTGGGGGAATGATTCTAGAATTTTGGTTTCACTACAATGATTGCAAATACCTAATCTATGTCTGGTTTCATATTCTCAATAATTATTTATGTAGGTAGACTATCCTAGGATATCCGATGTGAACTTTTGGGACTACACCTACGTATCCGTTCTAATTCGTCGTCAACTTTCAGAGCGACAGAGCTAAGGGATTGCTTTCTTAAAGAGATCCCTGTCAAGTGATCTCACAACCCCAGAGTTGTCTTCTCTTATTGTGTGACGACGAATTGGAATCAATCCATTAAGATCTATGATAATCTATTTCTCTTTGTGGCATACCGATCTACTTTCGTATGCGACTCTCCATGTCTTGGGTTTCTACTGGTTAGAGGATTGTGTTCTCTTTTGGGTTCATCCCTGCACCTCATGGGATACGAATCTTGTGCTTTTGTTATCAAGATCGTGTGTGTATAGTAGGCCCAGACCACAAATGCACACGTCATTGAATAAGAAACATTCAAACTCTATAAATTCAACAAAATAGTGTTTATATATCAAAAAAGCTAATCCCTAATCCTAAAATCAAAATTCTACTCCATAATAAGGGAATTACAGACCAAAGACAATGAAAGAAACATTCTTACAATCCAAAACAGAGAATAGAGAGGAAGAAATGCTTATCAAGATTTGTAGGAAATATCTTCGGAAGAAATCCTTGCTCCGGAGGTGGACGAATCATCGTGGCGGCTCTTGGATGGTGGTTCTAGAGTTTTCCCCAAGGGGAGAACCCTCTCTAAGGAAGGGGGCGGAGCCCCTGGTCCCCAATGCCTCTAGACAAGGGTTTCCTTGACCATTTTATATTTGATTTCCAGGTGCCCGACATTGTCGTGCCCGCCGGCACGGTCTGCCCGTGTCGGGCGCTGTGGCTGCTTGCGGGCGGTGGCATGGTCATGCCGGCTTACACAGTCTACCCATGGCACACGCTATGGAAAGTCTGAAATTCTGGCACGGTCCGCCTGTGGCGCGCACTGGGAAAGTTTTGGAACTCTAACATGGTCCGCCCGTGGTGAGCACTAGGAAAGCTCTAGAACTCTTGCACGACCCAACCGTGGTGGGCACTGGGAAGTCTGAAAATAGGGCATGACCTCTCCAGGATGGCAACGACTGTGACAGTTGAAATGTACTTGAGAATTGGTCTTGAAACTCTGTTTTCGCTCCATTTTCGCATTCTATCAACAAAAATATAAAGAACAGTTCTCTGAACTAGAAAAGTATCACAATGAAGTATGAATAGATGAAAACATGAGGTATATATATATGAAATGAGATAGAATGTATGCCAAATTATAATAAAGCCCAATATAAAATGTACACATCAGCTATTGAGAACTCAATTCAAAACACTTGATGTCTGATGCACCAAGCCACCAAAAGACTCAATGTTCACTATTGTACATAACCGAGTGGGATACTTTAACTACCAATTCTCCACCATAGTCGATATCTAACTATAAGATTTAGTCCCTCACTAATTGTGATGAAAACCATATGTTCACAATCTCGAGGAGACAATGTGTGCCAAAGGAAGAGATCATTGTTAGGATCATCACTAACTCATGGAAAATTGCAAAAGGGAATCACTATGTAATATAATTCATAACTGAATGAAAATAAATAACATTTTTATTCACAATCTTGTTATCTTATGTAACTGAAAGATTGTTATAGAAGATTCTTATAGCAATGTTGCTTTAATGATAAATCAAGAAGATGCTAAGATGATTCTAAAGCACAAGGCAATGTCATTAGAACATCGAGGTCTTAATGATCTCGAGATGGGATAATGACTTCAAGGTTGATCAATACATTCTACTTTGCGTTATGTGATAGCAACATATCATTTCGCTTCTATAAATATGCTAACGTCTAGACTAAGACGTAGGTGGATTATTAGATAACAATCTACTAGACGTGGCTTACAATGAGTACTCAAAGTGGTTGATCACATAGGTATCACTACCACTAGTTCTAGTAACTTACAAAATCACATGTGGCTCGAGATCTTGACATGTATATAGCCTTAAGGGAGGTCTAAGGATAACTAAGAGTCAATAGGTGGTGGTCGATCTTTCCTTCTCCCTCCTTCACGATCTAAGGATGCTAGCACCTCGTATATACACAAGGGATCGAACCATGTGAACAAAGTAGAGGGTGTGAATTTTATTTTGTCTTCTATAAAGGTATATAACGATCTAAATTTTATGTATTCCTTTATATGGTTTGAATCATCCTTACAAGGATGTAATTGTGAGTGTTATGTGTGAGGTGTGTGAGTGGAGCTAGTGTTAGAGTAATCAATTCTCGTAATAAAGCAATTATAATTTCCAAGTTCCGCTTTCAATTCCCAACAATCGTAAGAGAGGTCTATCAGTTGGTCAAATAAAGCCGGTAAGCAACCATGTCGACCAAAAGATCTTCAACAAATCACCGTAAGCGTTTACAGCTTTTTCAAAATTTGTTTCATGCATTTGAATCAATATTGGTATCAGAGCATTGATTATTATATATGTGAAATCCGTCGAGATTCTTCGTGATTTCACTATCAGATAAAACTCATTGAATAGCCACGGAGGACAAGACGGCGGCGCCCTCGCGAACCCTCGTGCAGTTGCTGGGAAATCACGACTGCATGTCACAATTTCCTCCCTATGATGGCGACGGCTCACGAGTGATTGATGCGAGGACCACGTCGTCGCGGTTCCCTCCTATGGCCGGTGACCGAGCCAAGCGCCGACATCATGTTTGTCGCGGTAGAAATGTGAGTCACAGGCGCCAGCGACCATGTCGAGATGCTAGCGATCAGCTTCCATGGCCGGCGAGTGCCGACAATCGCGTAGGGAGGCCGACGATCGACAGTCGTAGCCGGCAATCGCGTTCGTCGCGGGAGAGAAGTTGCGGCAAAGAAAAGATCATGGTTTTGAGAAAATATTTGATTTTAATAAATAAAAAATAAAAAAGATCATATTTCTTTGAGTTGATTTTAATAATCAAAAAGAAAAAAAAAGAAAAAAGAAAAAAGAAAGGAAATAAATCGGTTGGTTCAAATCAATTGGTTTGAACCAGTTTGGTAGGATTAGACCCAAGTCCGGTTCAAAATATTGGTTAGTTTTATCAAACCAGCTTAGTCCAAACCAGGTCGGGTTCGAGCCATTGGTTGGTTTAACCAGACTAGTTTGGTCCAAATCAGAACTGGTCTAAGTTAAATAGATTCGTTTAGTCAGACCAGTTTGACTCTGTAAGACCGATTTGAATCAGATTGGGTCATATTTGATCAAATGGATCAAATTTGTTCTAATGGGTCATATTTGATCAAATGGTCAGATTTGTTCTAATAGACCAGATTTGATCAAATGCGTCAAATTTGTTCTAATGAGCCAGATTTGATTAAATGGATAAAATTTGTTCTAATGAGCAGATTTGATCAAATGAGCCAAATTTATTCTAACAGACCAGATTTGATCAAATTAGATCGAATTTGATCAAACAGGGCTTGGTTTAATCAATAAGTTTGAGTTTGACTTAAATGAGCTTAGGTTAAATAATAATAATACATAGATATAAGGTATATTTGTCCAATTAAATTAGTTCTAATGAAGACAAGAAACCAAGTTAATGCTCAGGATCCAATTTCCTGAATCAACTGTAGACTGGTTGAATAACATAATAATAATCAATCGACCGGTCTAGTGTGTCGGTCGACTGAAGCTCCTCAAATAAAGAAAATTTATTTTTCTTATTGCTTACTTATTATGTGTATTTGTTTTATGCATATGTGAATTGAATTTAATCGATTTTGTTAATGTTTTGTCAGTTTTGTACTGACATTATTATTTTCAATTTTAGATGTCACGGGTGTATACACGATGACTCGTCGCAATGTGCGACGAAATGAGCTGAGGGAGACGATTTAGGAGATAGAGTATAACCCGATTTACAGAGTTAGGGGATATATTAAAAGTCTCAATTGTTTAAGATTTTTCAATCTTGAATAATTACAGGATCTGGGATTTGATTCGATCATTGCTGGGGCATCCCAAGAAGGTTGCACACCATGTATGGGGGCGCTATGAAGGACACATCTCCTATGCAGAAATGTATATAGAGCTACTTCACCATATGGGTCAAGAGGATCCAGAAGTGGATCCGAGTATGGATTCAACAGAGAATCCTAAAGCTGGTATATATGAAATTGCCCTAGCGGAGTCTAGGATGAAAGGGATTATGTTGAACACTGCACTAGTATTTGTCCTAGTGGAAGTGAAGTTAGCTTATCTAGTTTATTAGAGTTTTATTGTGGTTACTGTCGTTATGTACGTACAATGTTAGCTCATTTAGTTTATGAGAGTCATGTAGTAAATACTGTCGTTATGTATAAACAGTGCTATTTTATGAAAAAGTTATGTTATAAGTTAATATACTTGAAAATTTATTATGAAATAACATGTTAATTTAATGATTTGTTCATTTAAATAATTTGTGATATGCGTAGATTATATATATTTTATACATTGTTTGACGCACATCTTCTTATATTTCATTGACATGATCTATATTATCGCACTTTATTTTATTATGTTATCATGTTTTTTACTCCATATCGTTTGAAGATATGTTCTTTGTGTGTTTTCATTTACATAATGTGTTTTGGAGCAAAACGAAACTTTTATGGAGAGCAAAGCAGAAAAGCAGAGCAGAAAGAAGAGCAGGAAGCAGAGCAGCCAGGAAAAACCCTGGCCGTGCCGGAGGCATGGCCAAGGCACAGGTCATGCTTCCCCAGGCACGAGCGTACCTCAGATGCAATAAGAGCTCAAGGCACGACCGTGTCTCCTAGATACGGCCGTGTGACATATGTGAAGAAGGGCAAGGCACGACGGTGTTTCCTAGACACGGCTGTGTGACATATGTGAAGAAGGTCAAGGCACGACCGTGTCTCCCAAACATGACCGTGTGTCAATCCTGGAAAACTTAAAGCACAGCCGTGTGTCCCAGATACGGTCGTGTCTCACTTGTAGTGCATCCTCAAACCTAGGTCGTGCCTCACAAGCATGACCGTGCCTCCACCCATCATAGCCTCAAGTCCAGGCTGTGTCTCCCAGACACGGTCGTGTGCCAGAAAAGACATGGGTCACGCCCCATGCCTATAAAAGGAGGGGGGGGGGTTGTTCTTCCCTTCTAGGGAGAACACTAGGTTCATCCACATTTCATTTTTCAGAGATTTCTCAGGCGATCCGAGGTGGATTTCTCTGATCCATCATCATCCAAGCAAGGAGAGTACTCTCAAATACCGAGATAACATCCGGCTAAGCATTCCTTCCCTCTTTCTTCTAGATTAGGACTTGAATGCTTCTTTCTATGTTTTTGTGCTTTCTTTCCTTGTCAATGGAGTAGATCTCTTGTATTCTAGGGTTAGGGAATAACTATGATGTGATTGATGATGTATGAACTATGGATATGTCAATTTCCCATTTCTATGAGATGTTACTGTAGGATCGAGTGCACGTGAGAGGAGGGGTGAATCACATGTTTTAAAATCTTTCTTTTCGTTTTGAAATCTCATCAAAAATTTGAGCATGCAGCGGAAAAACAAATATGATTAAAATAAAACACACAGTTAGTTTTTACTTGGTTCACAGTCCCAACGGACTACTACTCCAAGGCCCACACCCCCTCGGGACGTTTCCAACGGGCAATCCACTAAACGTCTCCTCCGAAAAACTTTCAGATGGAGAAACTGAATACACAATGAAAGTTGGTGTAACAACACTACACCAACTTATGTAATTAACAAGAATTGGAAAAGGCACAATAATTTTTTTACCGATAATAGTAGAATATGAGAATTGTAATTCATGGTCAGTGTAGTTCTTTTGCAGCGTTTGGACGTAGTGAACTCGTAGCGGAGGAACAGCGCAGCAGAATGATCACAGAAGCTTGTTTGAGTTGTTTCTTGAAAACGATGATTTCTTCCTTGGACATCTAGCCTCCTTTTATAGATGAACCTGATCTTATCCGATCCACTGAATTCGGGATAAACTTTCCGACTTTAGATCTTACGGATAATTCTGTAGATAAAGAAAATTAAATAATTTGTATATTATCTATCGCTTTGGTTCGGTCTGGTTCGATTTGGTTTGGTTTGGTTCGATTTAGTTCAGTCTGGTCTGGTTTGGTTCGGTTTGGTTTGATCCGATCCGGTCTGATTTAGTTCGGTTTGGTTCTGTCCGGTCCAGTTTGCTCTGGTCCGGTTTGGTCCAGTTCGCCTCCAACTGTAAGTTCGACACCGCAATCTTTCAGAGTCCATAACTCTTAACTTGGGACTCGAAATCAGGCTCTATCAGAGGCCACGCGTGCAGAATTCGAAGATCTACGTATATCCCTACACTATAAAGTTAGAAATATATATGCATGAACAACATATCATTTATGACTTAGATCTTGTCATACCAAGACCAGGATCTAGTCAAAGTCTCAACTTAGATTTCCACTTTGGACCTAAATTAGACCGGCGCCTAAGTCCTTACCGGAGACTCAACCTCACTGGATTCGTTCCTCCAGTTTCTTACCTTACTAATCTTTTGTAGTCACTTGACTTGCCTCTTGACCCACCAGGTCTTCCTGCCAGTTGTCAGGTCTGCAGACCCAACTGGACTTTGGCCAGCTGTTAGGTCCCACAGACCTAGCTGGACTTTCTGCCAAATATCAGGTCACTCCTTGACCTATCTGGACTTCGTGCCAGTTATCGGGTCTTCAGACCTAACTGGGCTTCAGCCTGGTGTCAGGTCCAATAGACTCGTCAATTCTTGCACACTTAGTAAAAGCATTAGGTCACACACCAACTAACTTTAAATCACCTTTGTCATACATCAAAACTAGATTATTATTACAAACTGCATCAACAATCTCCTTCTTTTTGATGTAATGACAACTTGGTTAAAGTTAAAAAATATTTGAAACTAAGCATCAATCATGTCATGTATTACAGATCAATTAGATTAAACTTTTTTAGAATTAGTGGAGTGAGTTTTCTAAGTTTTCTAACTTAACCCACTATCCTCCTCCTTTGACATATATCAAAAAAATAATGCAACACATTAATAGCAAGTATGCAATCAATTAATATCTTCAAGTAAATTTTCTAAAAATTGTAAGTCAATGCATAAGTGAAG
>JBBUKS010000044.1:8635752-8652321 GCA_038050645.1 Hedychium gardnerianum
ACTATGAAACTGGATTCCTCAAAGATATCGAAGGATGCGAAGCACAACTCCCCAATGTACTGAAGTGGGAGAAGCAATAAACTGGCTGACAATGTGTACAACATAAGCAATGTCAGGTCTAGTGATGGTGAGATATACTAGACTTCCAATTAGAGTGTGATATAAAGAAGGATCTGGCAAGGGAACACCATCAGTAGAAGAAGTGTCAGATAGATGAGCTTGCTCCAAAATATCACCAATATATTTGGATTGCGAGAGAAGATAGCCACGAGGAGAATAAACTATTTCAAGTCCCAAAAAATAACGTAGAGGACCCCAAATCTTTCATATAAAACTCACGAGCCAAATGCAATTTCAACTCTTCGATTCCACTTGTATCATTCCCTGTAATAATCATGTCATCAACATAAAGAGAGAGTAACATGCGACCTAACGAAGTACAATGAACAAAAAGAGCGAAGTCATGCTGGCTAGGAAGAAAGCCAAGAGATCCAATCACGATGGAAAACTTGTCAAACCAAGCTCGAGGAACTTTTTTAAGGCCGTAAAGAGCCTTCTTTAGTATGCAAACTTCATCAGGGTTGTGAGCGACACCTGGTGAAGGCACCATGTAAACTTCTTTTTGAAGATCTCCATTTAAAAAAGCATTTTTAACATCCATCTGGAAAATAGACCACTGATGAACTAATGCAACTGCAATGAGAGTACGAATAGTAACAAGCTTGGAAATTGGAGCAAAGGTTTCTTCATAATCCATACCATACTGTTACGAAAATTCTTTAGCAACCAAACAAGTTTTATACCACTCAACTGACCCATCAGATTTAGTTTTAATTTTATACACTCATCGAGAACCAATCACAAACTTCCCCAAAGGAAGAGGAACAAGATCCCAAGTACCTCTTTTGAGACAAAGAAAAAAGTTCTTCCACCGTAGCTTGTTGCTAAAGAGGATCAAGAACAACCTCTCTATAAGAGGAGGGGTCAGACAATTAGTGAATAGAAGCCAAAAAGGAAGAAAAAGACTTAGAATAAGTAGAATACACAAAATCAGATAATTGAGTAGAGTTACGAGATCATTGTGGGTAATGAGGAGCAGGATCCACTATCACAGGAGCATCATGAGAAGCAGTAGGAGCAGAGGGATCATCGGGAAGCTGAAGGCCAGAATCTGTATGAGTGTCAATCCTGCAAGTAACATCATTAGAAGAAGAGGTGCTAGGGTGGTCTAATTGTGGGGAAACATGAGATGACATATCATCGGAGTCAGTGCAAAAAGGATCAATACAAGTAAGATTAGATTTTCAAAAATTAGGATGTGCATACACACAGATTGGTAAGTTTTTAACTCTCCCACTAATTTTTTAATCTATTTCAGACTATTATATTATTTTTAATAGTATTTTTTTAGACCAAAGGAATGGGGAGGGAGACATTATTTATACACACTTTCACCCGCACATTTAAAAAAAAAGATAATACTTGGAGCAAGGATAGAACTAAAGTAATTAAGATTTTGATTAATCTTGGATCTTAATTTATAACTTAGATTCTATTAGTTACTTACTTGCTCTCTTTATGTTATCGTCGTAATGATGATGAGCTAGAACTAGCATAGAGAAGTTTAGGTCTAGTGATGATAATGATGGATTTAAGTCCTTTGTTGGTAATAATATGAGTATATGACTGGAGGTGAGTGGAGGACCGAAAGAGGGAAGAATATTGAGGATGAGTTCTTTGAGCAGAGCCTATAGAGTTACTGATACATCTTCTTCCACCTCATTAGTAGTAAAGACACACATAAATAACTTGACTAAAGAGATTAGCCATTTGAAGAGGATAATATTACAAAACAAACAAGAAATGAAGTAAAGAGATCAAGAAGTTCATGATTTGCGCTAACAATATAATTTCATAATGCAACATTTAATTCAGTTAAGTCCTCTTTAAGGTAGATTTTTCTCGATTTCGATGATGATAATAACGACGATGATGATAATTTTTTATGAATTAATATTATTTATCTTAAAATTAATATGTTTGAATATTTATTATTTAATTGAGTTTGTGAATTTTTTATTTTATATATTTTTAATCAGTACGTATGGTTTATCATTTTTTTTTAACAGCACGTGTTGACCGTGACTATTAATTTGCTTTGCAATTGTGATATCGTTAAATTATTATTTCTTTGCAATAACTAACTCCTTCCCGCAATAGATTATAAACTTTTAAAAATGTGTGAATTCAAATTTGATAGTTCATTTACCCTGGTGATTCTATGGAAAAGATAATAAAAAAGGTTATAAATAATTATTAGTGTTGTAACATATGATCGATTATTTTAAATATAATATTAATGTTCAATTTATGATCTATTTTTATTCCTAATTTATTAAATATCGATAATTCTAACAGCATCATCCTTTTTATTTATGTACCACTTAAAGTAATAAAAAAAAATTAATCAGATCCGATAAGGTCGGATCTGAGGTGATCGACTCGATCTCATGGAAGTTTCTCATCGACCACCAGGATAAATCGGGAAGTGCCAATGAAGACTCATCCAAATGACCAGTATTCTAAGGTCCACTTCTCATTGGAGGGAAAATTCCCTGTAATGCGCCATAGCTGAGATTCAAACCTTAGACACCTTGATTATCCATTGGAGGGCTTAACCATCGCACCATTACCTATAGCTACTACAGCGTGTACAAGTTACTCAGTAATTGCTATAACTTGTAGAAGTTATTAAGCAATTATTACATTGTTTAAAAGTGATTTTAATTAATTTAAAATAATTTTTGATGAAGTTTAAATAATTTTGATTAAAGAGTATTTTAATATAATAGTGAAGATTTAAAATTTAGTTATAACGGTGTATCAGCTATCAATAACTACTATAATATATGTAAAAGCTATTCGATAATTGCAACAATATGAACAATCAACTATTTTATTTAAATCAAAATTACTATACATAAATCACTATTATATCAAAATTATTTAAACTCCATCAAAATTATTTAAACTTCATCAAATTCATCAAAATCACTTTAAAATAATTATAATTAAATCTTAAATTTTAAAATCATAAATACCAACTGAGTTTAAATTATTTAAAATTCATCAAAATTATTTAAAATTAGTTAAAATCACTTAAAAATAATTACAATAACTACTACAATACATAAATATATTAAGTAATTATTAAAATATTATAATAATATTATATTAAATATTACACATTGTAGTAGAGTAACTTTTACCTATTAGAAAAGAACAGCTAATCAATAGAATTAAGGGTATTCTCATACTAAACATTTGATAGGGCACCCTTTTATTTTTATTTTTTTTAAAATGTGCTTTCGATGATTTACCTAATTTAGGATAATTTAGGATGTCCTTTAATTTTTATCTATATTCTTTTGATATATATTTTTAAAATAAGGTATTTTCTATGCGCTTTTATTTTTTTTACCGTATAAAACTATGGATAAAAATTAAAAAGATATTTTTTTTATTTTTATTATCATAATAAAGTGATACAAAACACTAAAAAAAAAGTGCCCGTAGAAAGAATTGGTCAAAGAATTTGTCCGTCAAAAAAGATAACTTTAGCAAGATCATATAGAATATGATAATATATAGAACTCGTGAAAAACGTGTGCTTATTTTGTTTGTCTTACTTTGCATTTACAAAAAGGTTAAGGGCTTCTATGATTAAGTACCACGGCGCGAAGCACCTTTTCCCTGCCTTCCGCCCAATTTTTTTACCCGCAATAACGATGGCGGGTCCCACGAATATCGCAGTGACTAAGCCAACGACGAGATGGCAAGAAACCGAGTCCAAATTAACACGTCACGGAAGAAAGGTCGAGCTCGCCATAATGTGCCACGTCATGGAGTTCCGGTTTGCTGTCACGTATAACAGATGTACCTGGTATTACCTTCTGGATGATTGGATAGAAACCTAGGTCCCACCTGATCATTCGCGGGGCCTTTGGGTAAGTTCGGCGATCATCCATTTTCTCTCTCAATCCAAATGGAAGCTTCTCTCTCTTTTCCTCCCTTTCCCCTTCTTCTTCTTCTTCTCGCGATCGCTTCGAGTTCCGTTGCCCATCGAAGCTCCTCGCCTTGCGAAGATGCCTGC
The DNA here is from genome assembly GCA_038050645.1 of Hedychium gardnerianum. Lineage (NCBI taxonomy): Eukaryota > Viridiplantae > Streptophyta > Magnoliopsida > Zingiberales > Zingiberaceae > Hedychium > Hedychium gardnerianum. The sequence goes on from JBBUKS010000044.1 coordinate 8,639,906, forward strand.
GTGGTGGAAGGGGAAGCACAAATCCAAGTTGAAGTCCGTTCCCAGCCCTCGAACGGAGCCAGAGACGCCGCGCACGCCGGCGGGGACGCTCGAAGATCAGTTTGTGGACGCGAGGCACGGGAGTAAGGAGAAATCGAATAGATTTGACGAGTTTGGTGTCGCTAGTAAGATTGGGGAGTATCCAATTGTCGGCGACAGAGGCAGGGGAGGAGGTGGATCTGGGACGTTTGGTCACCCTCTACCGCTTCCATCGACGGTATCTGCGTCGGCCTCAACGTCGGCTTCGGCGTCTGCTTCGACTTCCAGTGTAAGCTCAACCGGATCAGCGGATGAGAGCCTGCATCTTGCGTCCTACAGGTATCTCGTTCGTTTTGACATATACTTTTCCTTGTAGCCAATTGGAGGTAGAATTTCACTTTCTGTTGATGTGAAAAAAAAAAAAATTTTAGGCGATCTCTTTGATCTTTGGCTATTTTTCGTTGAAGGATATGATTTTCCTGCTCCTAATGTTCTAAAGCTCCTGATAAAATATTCAAACTCTGAGCTCTTTTGTGAGGATTTTCACGTATGAGCATCCATCGAATGATAAGTCTTGGCCCTGAACATTTTCTTTGATTCTCCAATGCTATTGATCGAGTGTTTTTTCTTCTTTTCCCCCCCATGAACAGAGTATTTGTCATTTTCATTCTTGATTTATTTTTAACATGAATGAATTAGACCAAGGAAAAGTTTCTGTCGAAATCGAACTTTTCTATTTGTGACCTTCAGATTCACTGTCTGCTCATTGTAGGTGTTCTGACCCCATCAAGGGAGGAAAAAATGGAGGACATGATTTGCAAAGGCATGAGCATGTGGCTGAAAGCAGGCAACACTTCTTATGCAGTCCAGTTTTGGAACATCTTAATGGCGACAATTCATATTCTCATGCCGAAACTTATACAAAGACCATATTTAATAGAAGAACAGCAAATCCTTCCCCTGGTTCGAGAGGACATCATTTTCCAACTTCACCTGTACATCCCAGTTCATTTGGTTTATCCCCAACATCCTCAAATCGCTGGCAAGATAATTTGCGCAGCCCGCCTCATCCACTACCTCTGCCTCCAAGTTCTCCTAGTTGCTCTCCTCGTTCTCCAACTTCTTTTTCACGCTCTCCTAAGACACAGTGGAAGAAAGGAAAATTACTTGGCAGGGGTACCTTTGGCCATGTCTATCTTGGATTCAACAGGTACATGCTTTTGTGAGTGTTATACTTTATGTGCGTCTGCAAACCTTTATAAACTTTCTATACTCACTAAAAGAAACTATACCCTATTTAAATGGATGAACTTACATATTTTGTCTATTAGGAGTATCCATTTACTAAGTTTGGTTCTCTTTCAGTAAAGTTCTTTATTTAAATGTAGAATACGATTCAACTTTACATATATCTTGTGTATCTTTGCTACAGTGAAGGTGGGCAGATGTGTGCCATTAAAGAGGTCAAAGACATCTCCGACGATGCAAATTCTAAGGAATCTCTCAAACAGCTAAACCAGGCAATCTTCTCATCTTTGATTTTGACGCATAAGATGCTCTTTTTATTTTTAATTTTTTTCGTGACTGTGGTACACCAATTGTCATTTGAATGTAGCTGCTGGTCATGAAATTAAGAAATTAACTTGAACCTTTTTTGTCCACTATGTCAGGAAATAGCTTTGCTTAGTCAGCTCTCACATCCCAACATTGTGCAATACTATGGCAGTGAGCTAGTAAGTTCACCATCATCCCTTACCTGTATGAAATTAGTTGTTGTTCACTATGATAATGAATTTAGAACAAGTTAAATTTATGATTATTTGCCCTTTTGTCTAGTTTTACTTGGGTAAGTTTGCTTAAACAACTCATCAAATTTTGTTTAACTTCTGTTCTGCAGACTGAAGACACCTTATCTGTTTTTCTTGAGTATGTTTCTGGAGGTTCTATCCACAAAATACTTCAAGAATATGGCGCTTTTGGGGAAGCATTAATACGTAACTACACTGCACAAATACTTTCTGGACTTGCTTACTTACATGGGAGGAATACTGTACACAGGTATTTAGCAACTTGTGTTTCTAGTTGCAACTAACACCTTGCATCTTTTCCCATCTTCTATATTGGCTGAAAATTGAATCTAATCTTGCAGAGATATTAAAGGAGCAAACATACTGGTTGATCCTAATGGTGTAGTCAAACTTGCTGATTTTGGCATGGCTAAACATGTAAGGTTCTTGCTGGTTTTTTGCTTACAGAATTCTTGTAAAATTGAGAATTGCTTAGCTAGTGTGATTCTAAGCTACAAAGATTATTCATCCACTAAGTACAAACTTACTGTCACTTGATATATTACTAACTCCATCGGAATGATAAATTTCATGAGAAATCATCTGGTCAATCTATAAGATGATAATCATTGGGCATATTACTGTCTGAGTCACACTTGTGTAATGCGTACCTCTGGATTTCCAATCTGTTAGTCAAGAACTGAATCTATTTGAACTTTTCAAACTTCTCTCTTGTTTACAAAAGGCCCATTATTTTTAGATCTCAATTGTATATTTGTATTTGTCGACATACTTTGGAATTAAACAATCCAGATTGGGGTCAAGACTGCAATGTTGATGAGATGTAATTTCAACACCATGAAATTTGTCTCCTTCAATTTCCTTGTCTTTAGAAGGTGCATGATAAGAGAAGAAAGAAGGAATTGGGAATGAAGGAGATGCCAGGATGGAATCTTGGAACGAAGAGCCTAGAAGAGAGACCACTAAAAAATGGCCACTTTTAATTTTTTGTTCCAACAAAATACAGCTACTAGAGAGACTTAGTACTATTCCTTTTAGTTGCTTGGATTTGCAAAGAAGAAAATCAATTCTAAATCATGGTAAAGATAGTTTACATTTAATATGAATATGTTTGTCTTTTTCACATCTTTCTGTTTAATTTAGCTATGTCTTTCATCGTAAAAATTCTGTTTCTGGAAGAATAGGTTCATAGATCTAAAGAATGGATTTTGTTTAGGAAAAACCATTCTCATCAGATTTCATGAAAGGAAACAGAAGAAAGAAAGATGTACCATAAATTATATGTGTGCTACTTATGTCCCAATTAATAGCTAAGTAAAATTTAATAATCTTCAGCAAATAAATGTTGATAACATCAGCATTCATCATTACTCGCTGCTAAGAATTGGTAGAGAAGTTTATGTACTAAAGTACTGGAATATGGACACAAATTTGTTATGTTAATTTAAATTCAATCTCCGAGGAGCAGTTAAAGCGGATTGAAGGAGCTAAGGCAAAGTGAGGTCAAACCGAAAGATAGTGAATGCATGGACTACAAATATTTGTTCCTGGATGAAATTATGTTTAACATGGATGTTATGTATTAACCTCGTGAAAAAGTAGACTTGGCTCTCTTTTATTCTATTATTCATGTGCTTGATATTTTATTTGCTGTGCCTATACTAAAGGTTCCTTTGTCCTGCTAATTTATGTGGTTTCTTATTTCTCTCGTTTTTTACTCTATTTTTGACATTGTTCATTGGGAAACAGATGAGTGCATACACTTCAATACGATCTTTCAAAGGAAGTCCTTACTGGATGGCTCCTGAGGTAAACTTACAAATTAATCCTTGCAAGCAATATGTTTGCACATAGTTATGCATTTTGCCTTCTGGAATTTATGTAGACCACTAAATGCTCAAATCCTTGTAAACTTTTACTAATGCAGGTTGTCATGAATAGCAGTGGCTATGACCGCACGGTGGATATATGGAGTCTGGGTTGTACAATTATTGAGATGGCAACATCCAAGCCTCCATGGAGCCAATTTGAAGGGGTATGTTATCCTTATTTCATGCATTGTTTCGCAATAGAAATAAATGTCCAACATGGAAGCTCTTCCAAATTTTCAATATATTAGACAAATCTTCATTTTTGTGTTTATGTTTTAATCAACAGGTTGCTGCGATATTTAAAATTGCTAATAGTAAAGATCTACCAGAAATCCCAGACCATTTTTCTCCTGAAGCAAAGGATTTTCTTAAGCTATGCTTGCAGCGTGACCCGTCTTCACGTCCCTCAGCAGCTCATCTGATGCTTCACCCCTTCATTCGAGACCAAACAACTATCAAGGTTGAAAAGTGGAATACGGTCAACGATGTACCCTATTCTGTCCCCAAGGCAAGTCAAATAATGGTAATCTCAGAGAAACTTATTTGGCATGCTTAAATCTAACTTATTGTATTCACTTCGTGCTATTTAAAAATATCTCAAATTTTTTGAATTGGTTCTTCGATTATGTAGGGTGAACTTGATCTGTACTTTCCACACATTTCCATTAACATGCAGTAACAGAAGTTAGAAATGTGTTGGAAACTAATTCCCTCTATAAATTGTTTCTATAATTTTTGTTCACATAGGCGATATTAATGTTGCTTTTTTGATGCACCAACAGGGCACTAAGGATTTTTATTCGAATAGAAGCACTCCTCTACAGGAAAGAGATTCTAGTATGAGACACCCAATGTCTCCCCTATCATCCAAACACTCGAGGTATTCAGGTTCTAGCTTGGAGTTATGGATTCCTATTTGTTCATGGACTAGCATTTAGTGTTTTCTTCTTGCAGGGACTTGCCTAGCATGAGAGCGAACATGTCGTTGCCTGTCTCCCCTTGCTCCAGTCCATTAAGGCAGTTCAAACAGTCTAACAGAAGATGCTTACCTTCTCCTCCCCATCCAGCTTATTCAACCGAACCAGCCAACTACAGTCCAGTGAATTCATCACTCTATCCAACCAAGCCAAGCTATAACCCTTCATATCCTTGGCTCGACATTACCCTATTCAAGGCCCCAATGCGCAATGGATCTCCTCGATGATTGAGCATCGGTTTGTAAAAATTGAAGGTGCCGAGTTAACAATGACTTCAGCTTGTGGATGAATAGGATACTCGTTTCATTCAAGTGTTCATCTACTCTATTCTTCATCAGATTGCTGCTTAGGAAGTGTCATGGGATTTTGTAACTGGTATGCTAAGTTTTGCATCTTGTCTTTAGTTCTGTTTATAGCACACGTAGCAACCAAATACAATCAGTTTTCACCACATTGTAAGAGCAAAATTGTGTTCGTAGTTTGTAATTTATGTTATTGGAGAAAAATGAAATGGGAACAAAAGAACAGAAACAAAGTTTAAGGCAGTTATTACATAACTTCTATGTGGCTTATAGTATAATGTTAAAATGATGTGAGTTTGAGATCTCAAAGAAAAGAGAAAATAGACCAGACATTAGCTTTCTCTTGCACTTGTGCAAGATCTAATAACTTGTTAAAGGCTTATGTTATGTTTCTTTTTTTTTGGTATTAGTTAGTTCGAAGAAAGAACAATACTAACATATAGGCTTATGAGTGTATGAAATCTAAAAGAAATCATTAATAAAAAGACTCTTTGATTAGGGGTTGAGAAACTTCATACTACAGTTTGTTCTTTATAAAATAGAAAATAAAGAACAAAAAGAAGATAATATTCGAATAGCTAGAAGCTTCAGAATGAGAGCGAATATTTGTTATGTATTACAGTTTCCCTTATACACCTATTTATACTAGCAAAATAGCATTCAAACAAAGAATAATAATACTAATTCATGCTCGAGCCACAATCATCAACTCGTGGAACCTCTTCGGTAGCTTATTCATTATTAACAAATTTATCATCCAATTATCGGCGAAATTTGAATTTCGTCGTTAATTAACGATATGAAATTTTATTTCCATCTCTAATTAACGATAAAAAAAATCGTCATTGATTAGCGACGGAATTGTAATTCCGTCGCAAGATTAGAGATGAAATTCAAATTTCATTTGTAATTTGTGACTAAATGAAAATTCAATTACTATATTATTCTATGAATTTTTTTTTAGCCACTCGATAAAGACGGAGTGAGACGGATTAATCGACTGGTGGTTTAGATTAATCGACTGATGTTGATTTAAAATATCCAAAAGTGAGTGAGATTCGCGTGTTGTGCTCGACTGATGGAATCAGTCGACTGGATAATTACATCAATCGAGTGATATATATTTGAAGAATACAAAAACGAGTGAGACTAACGTGTTGTGCTCGATTGATAGGATCAGTCGACTAAGAATGTACATTAATCGATTGAGTTATAGCGACGGAATTAATTATCCGTCATTAATTAGCGATGGAGTTTAATATTTATTATTAATTAGGGAAGGATAATTAATTCCATCATTAATTTGGGTATCAAAATTAGGATTGAGCCCTAATTCTAATTTTGCGTTCGAAATTTTCATTTTAGCGTTCAATTTTTCTCCGATCTTCGACGTTTTCGATCTCCTGCATTCCAAGCCTACGGTACCTCCATCATTTTCATCCAATAACTCAAGGCTAGTTAAAATCTAATTTTCTTCCAAGTTTCTATCAGTGATGATCTTCTTCAAGATATGACAATCAATTACTAGTTTTCTTCAAATCAAGCTTTGGAACTGCATTGAAATCATAGTACAATTTGGTTTGTTGTTTCAAACCAAGCTGCCATCAAAACCTCAAATTGTAATGTAAACATGGTTAAAAAACTTATTAATACACGATGTAGTCCAATTTTTTATCATGGATTTCATCCAGGTGACAAAAGATGAAATGTTTTCAGCGTCCTCGTCAGTCCGTCCCAGAATTAACACGGAGAAAGTAAATTACGAAGACTAATCTAGTTAATCCGAACAATGACCAATATATGAGAAAAAATAAAAATTTAATTATTAATCAGATTTGACCTAGACCTTTTTAGTTTTAATTTATTTATAGATTTTTTAAAATGAGATATATAACTGCATAATGCTAAATTTTTGAGTTATTTTTTATAAATATTTTTTAATTTATTTCGATGAAGGATAAATTTTTTATCTCAAATTGGATGTTTTTTTTAACTTGTGTGATGGTGCGCGTGCTTTAATCATGTATCTGCCAGCTGCGCTGTGTCGAGCTGGCCACCTCAGCCACCACTACCGGTCAACGAAAATCGTAGACTTGGTCCCCACTGGTTACGAACTCCCCTATTAATAACCCACCCAAGTGGTACAGAAAAGCACAGTCAGTGGGTACCACCTGTGAACCAACAGTATTTCGAGTATGATTGTGGCTTTGCCAAACGAGTACAGAACTTTAGGGCACCTACCATTCCCGCCGGGGAAACTGACATTTAAAAAAAAGAAGGTGAAGAATTACCCACTTTCTCGTCGTCGTCTCCACATATATGAACAGACGAGATTGGATCTAGATGAGCCATGATCAATCACATCCGTCCGTTTGTTCCTTCGCGGTGCGGTGAGTAAGACCCAGAGACTTCCTTCGTCACTATAAATACACCCCTTTGCTTCGCTTCTTAGTCATTCGTCTCCTCTCTCTCTCTCTCTCTTCTTCTTCTTCTTCCACTCACTGTGGGAGATGGCGAGCTCACCGATCGCGGTCGCCGTGAAGCAGATATCCGACGCCGCCGGAAGGAGGAAGACGCGCATGCACCGGCTCATCGAGGAGGAGGGCATTGTGCTGATGCCGGGGATCTACGATGCGCTCTCCGCGGCCGTCCTCCAGAGCTTGGGTTTCAAGGCCGGCTTCGTCTCCGGCTACGCTGTCTCCGCCTCCCGCCTCGGCATGCCCGACATCGGCCTCCTCACGTGCGTGCACATCGATCGCCCACTCCGATCGTTTGTTTTCCTTCACCCCCAAATCTGTTGATTCACATTACCCTGTTTTGGTAATCCATTACTTGTTAACTTTCTGGATTTTAGACCGCCGGAGATGGCAGACACAGCTCGAGCAATCTGCGCAGCGGCTCCTAATGTTGCATTCATCGTCGATGCTGGTAATGATTTTTTTTCCCGCTGGCCTTTTGATTTTCTGTTCTTAACAGCATTATTCCAATTTTTCGATTCTTGGCCTCTTAGATCCAGTTGGAATTAACTAAAGAATGTTCATCTTGTTTGCGTCCAACTCCATTTCCTTGTTATCGCACTTGTGCTGTTAGCTACGGAGAAGTAGTTCTTAGAATTGATTCTGAAATTTTTTAAATTGGGACTACTATTTCATAAAACAGAAAATTAACAAGACGAAAAAAATTGAATCAGAAAGAATCCGGAGGCTAGTAATCACTATGTTATGATACCATCATGGATGATGTATCTGTTGGTAACAATTGGTGAATCATTCTATAGTAAATCTAAAATGTTTAAGTTGTAGAATCATTTCAAAAGAGGGAGATCGTAAAAAGTTTCTCAATGCTAAAGATGGAGGCCAACTCCTATTCAAATAAAGGGGTTGCCCAGGCTCAATTGAATCTTAGAAAGTAAGATTCAACTCTGTAAACCTAAATCATGATCGCCTGTAGACCACAATGACTGAGCTCGTCGAATAAAATAATCATATTTGGATGATTGACCATTGATCACAGAACTCAAGCACATACAAATCTGTTAAAGAACAAATTAGTTTTGACCCCAAGATGTCACTGAGTACAAAAGTATCCTTGTAAAACTTGATTCTAATTATTTTTTTTATAAAAAAAAAAATCCAGATACCGGAGGTGGCAATGTCCTCAATGTCCAAAGGACTGTTAGGGATATAATTACTACTGGTGCTGCTGGTTTATTCCTCGAGGTATCCTGGTGGCTGATGCATCTCTCAGTTGTTTGCTACCTTCTCCGCTTGTGTGGTAATAGTTATAACTGACTTTCCCTACTTGCATGTTGGTTCCAGGATCAAGTTTGGCCAAAGAAGTGTGGTAAGAAAAATTACAGAATTTCCATTTCTCTTTCAAGTTCTTCCAATCTTGCTTGTATATAGAATTGTTGCATATCTGATCTTTTCGCTGTGTGCCAAGGTCATATGCAAGGCAAACAGGTAACACAAATCGACTTTGGTATCGTTTGTTCTCTTTTCCGAACATCTACCATCTATCTGACCCCTGAATCAAACCTTGTTTCCTTTCGCCTACCTTCAGGTGATACCCACAGAGGAACATGCTGCTAAAATTGCCGCGGCCAGAGAAGCAATTGGCGATTCTGACTTCTTCCTTATTGCCCGCACTGATGCCCGCGCAACCGCAGGCGGTTAAGCTGAAGCCATTGCACGGGCTAACCTCTACATGGAGGTACCAAACCCTTCTCTTCACTGCACTGCTCAGTGCTCACATACATAACTAAATTGATGAATTGGGCCACTGCAACTGCAATCCGCAGGCAGGAGCAGACGCCTGCTTCGTTGAGGCACCGAGGAGCGACGACGAAATGAGAGTAGTGTGCAAGAAAACCAACGGTTTCAGAGCTGCCAACATGCTCGAGGGAGGGTACACGCCACTGCACACCCCTCAGGAGCTCAAAGAAATGGGCTTCCATCTCATTGTGCACTCCACCACGGCCGTCTACGCTTCTGCTCGCGCGTTAATCGACGTCCTTGGAGCACTTAAAGACGAGGGGTCGAGCAGAAACCACCTCCACAAGCTCACCACCTTTGAGGAGTTCAATGGCTTGATCGGGCTCAAAACTCTCAACGAGATCGGAGCTCGGTTTGAAAATTTCACAGTTCCCAACAACTAAAGCACAATAATGCCTCCATGGGGGAAGGTTGGAGGAGCATAATCCAACTGCATTAGAATAATACGTCCGTAAAAGTTAAGATCAATCTTAAGCTATTGTTTAGAAGCTGAGCATCTCATCTCAGAGTGCCCTTATGTGTTTGGTTAAATAAAGTTATCTATTTTTTGTATTTGTTTATCTTGTAATTTTAGAGTTGAATCATGTTTGCATGCACCAGCCGGTTGTAGGGTGGATTCTTGCAGTTCAATGGTTCTTATGAATGAATAAGATGGGATTTGGTGTATTAGATGACTAAGCAATTGGATCAAAGTGTTGAATACTCTCTATAATTTTTTTTTAATCGGATATTTAATTCTTATGAGTTGATTTCATATTTTATTCATCCAATAAACTTAAGAAGAGTGTTAACTCCTGATGCGACAATCTATTATTGTTAGTAATTCAATATCATAAATATATATGTGAAATTAAACCTTCATTATTTAGAAATGCACCCCAACACCAAATCTTGGAGGCTTCTAAAAGTTTACCTCCAAACAATGGTACGATGGTTAAATCTTTCAATGAATAATCAAGAAGTTTAAAATTTGAATATCAGCTACGGTGTATTATAGAGAATTTTTCCTCTAATGAGAAGTAAGTCTTAGAATACTGGTCATTTGGATGAGCCTCCATTAGCGTTTCCCGATTTACCTTGGTGATCGGTGGAAAACTTTCGTGAGACCGGACCGGTCACTCAGGTCCGACGTTACCCGCCCTGATTAATCATTGGAGGCTTCTAAAAGTCAATGTGTCTTATCCTAAGTGGTAAACACGGAAACATCTATTGTCTGAGGTGCCGGGTTCAAGCCCTCTTAGCAATATATTATAAGTTGTAATGTTACCTGTGGTGCCGTGTTCGAGCCCTCTTAGCAACAGTGTGGTACTGTGTCTCTCCAAAAAAAATCCCTTCGGAGATTTCTGGACTATGGGGCCGCCCTGCGGTGGGGTCAGTCACAATAAAAAGTTTACCCAACACAATATAAGGAGTCAATGTGCCTTATCCCAAGTGGTAAACACGGAGACACCTGTTGCCTGAGGTGCCGGGTTCGAGCCCTCTTAGCAACATATTACAAATTGTATTGTTGCTTGCGGTGTCGTGTTCGAGCCCTCTTAGCAACAGTGTGATACTGTGCCTCTCCAAAAAAATCCCTTCGGAGATTTTTGAAGTATGAGGCCGCTCTGCGGTGAGGCCAGTCACAATAAAAAGTTTACCCAACATAATTTTGCCCCCGGGGCAATGATGCGATGGTTAGACCCTCCAATGGATAACCAAGGGATCTAAGGTTCGAATGAGAAGCGAGCCTGAGAATGTTGGTCATTTGGATGAGCCTCCATTAGCGCTTCCCGATTTACCCTGGTGGCCGGTGGGAAACTTCCGTGGGGCCGAGCGGGTCACCCCAGGTCCGACGTTATCCGACCTGGTTAATCATTTTTTTTTTATAGTATGAAAGGAGCTCCCGTGATTTATCTTCTCTGTGTTAGTTTTGAAACGGATTGACGAGACGCTGGGAGCGAGCGTTTCGTCTTTTACCACCACTAGAATGTGAAAGGAATTCTGTAAAATTGTAAACAAAATTTATAATGATGTTTCGAAGTAGATCTTGATCTTCACTTGTCATCGGAAGAACGATCATGAACAAATCGAAAAGTTTTTCAAGATTCACGAACCAAATCCCTCTCGTCTTCTTGATGTTGTCTTCACGCACACCTCTATCATTTACCTTGTACGCATATATACCGTGTTGGTCTTGGGACGGACTGGCGGGGGCGCTGGGGGCGAGCGTTTCGCTTTTTGTCATAAAGAAAGAAGAAAGTCTCTTCCCCTACCTTATTAATGAAGGAAGGTGAGTGATCGAGGTCTCTTCCCCTGCCTTATTAATGGATGTCCACTCACTGTTCACACGTCCAACACATATAACTCAATACATGAATAAGATACGATAATTAGTAGATACCTTTAGTATCAACCTTAGTAAAAGGATAGTTTAATATACGAAATTCTTATTAATACAAGATTTCAAAAAAAAATCGGATTATATTAAATTTATTATACGTAGTTTCACCTTTAATCCATTCAACCCATTCCAATTTTACCAACACTCCTAGCTTGTTTGACTAAATGAATTATCCTGTTGATCAGCTAACCTAGGTCAACTTGAGTGAGAAGCCCACCAAACTCACCCAGATTAACTAGTGTGCCTATCTCAATTGGACCCATGCACTAGCTAGTTTGCCACACCTATCTGACTCACTTAACCTGCTTGTTTGACCCATTGACCAACCCACCCAATCAATCCAACCTAATTGGTTCCTTGCTCGATCGACATGATTGACTCCGCGGAGGCACCAAGTGGCTTGGTGGTGCGCAGGGCGCAGGCACCCAGTGCCTTGGCGGTGCGCAGGGCGGAGGCACCCAGAGCACACAACACATAGTGCAGCAGGGGGGCAGCCCCCCGTGCTAGACATACAGTTCAAAGGGGTTGTTCAGGATGACATTTTTTGGCATCGACCAAACTTATCGAGGGACAAGCCGACGGCAAACACAACCGATTGTGCGACACGGGGGCATCCCCCGGTGCCCAAAGCATATGAATCCAAGGGTTCGTCCGCCCCAATATGGTGCGCGGAGAGAAGGCACCCAGTGGCTTGGTGGTGCGCAGGGCGCAGGCACCCAGTGCCTTGGTGGTGCGCAGGGCGGAGGCACCAAGTGCACACACAACACATAGTGCAGCAGGGGGGCA
>JBBUKS010000044.1:8662006-8673962 GCA_038050645.1 Hedychium gardnerianum
TTAATAGTCTAGATTCATCTACGCGAAACGTAGATTTCGAATTTGAAGTCAATTCTGACTTTCATCGACTGATGACATCTCGTTTTTCAAATGAAAAATCATATTCCAACAATAACCATGTGAGAAAATATAGTCATAATAATTAATGGGCGGAAACATATTCAAATCTAACCCCAAGTTGGCTTGTCATATTTGATAATAGTTACAGACAGGTGAACGTATCCACATTTTTAATATCAAATAGAGTTATTTGTCAAACAAAACATGATTTTAGTGGGATCTATAATAATCCTTCCTAAAAGGATTTCCTTCTTTCATTTTTTTTATCCTTCCTTTGTATTCTCTTCCTTTTGTATGTCTATTACTAGGAATAGAGAAGCACAAGATAAACTGATCAAGAAGCAAGCAAAGCAATATCCCTGAATAGAAGGTAGATTTGTAAGTAAACACATGATGCACGAATCAGTCACTTACAAAGTGAAAATGATAAATGGTTTCAAGAATAATTTACATTTTCAGATGAGATGTTAGAGTTAATTAGGCAATAGCTTAAGTTCCAAGGATTAAAATCTCGATCACATATTGGAATTTCAGTCATAAGTGTGTATGACTGTCTAATTTTGATATTTATTAAATTGAATTATTGAAAATAAGATGATTAATTTTAGTTAGTATAAGTTGTACCTTTTAAATTTTTATTGTATTTATTTATTTACGGTTAATTAGATTACTAATTCATGCTCAGTTCTTCTATTTATATTTGTTGATTATATTGATCACCTTAATATTTATAATTAAAAATGCTTGCAACCAATTAAATTTTAATTTTTAGAGTGAACGAAAAATAAAGAGATACAAGACTTTTCAAATTTTAGAATGTAAAATATTATTTTGACTTAAATTAAATTTATCTAATTTTATAAGTATAAAATTTCTGAAAGAATAAAATTATGAGATTTAACTCGAACAATTTTGAAAATTTACGATTCAAATTTTTTTCGATAAAATCAAATTTGAAATTGAAAATTCTTTTATACATTCAAATTAAATTGGATGGTGAGGGTTTTTTTTAAAAAAAAATTGATCCATTTAATGCACATCTATTGCATCATTATGTATTACTAATAATATTGCAATGAAATGAATTAAAAATAATAAAAAATAATTCTTAATTAAATAAATTTATTTAATCAAAGTATTGTGTATTGTTTTTTAAGATGCTCAAAACGAAGTTGAGAGAAAACACAAAGAAGGAGAAGAAGCTTGACACGATCTTGCCAAACCTTAGTTTTCTAATCGCTTGTTCGCATGATTTTTGATATCATAAAAGTTAGAACACACACAAAAAAAATCCACTCATGTTAGATACTAAATTTTTATTCTATTTAAATTTTTAACATTTTGAATTATTTATTTTTTTAGATGACTAATTAAGGTTGAGTGAAAGCCACTAGTTTAGGATTAAGTAGAGTTCATCGAGTAAATATGGTGATTAGGATCAAATAAATTCAAACTAAGCTCGATTTGGATTTATTTTAGCTAGTTTAAAATTGAACCAAGTTTAAATATATAGGATAATATGGTTCAATCGTCTTAATTAGGTTAGTGGTATTTTTTAAAAGGTTTGGAATTCAATTCCTCTCCCTTCTCTCTTCTTTCATCTCCTTGATTCCTCTTGCTTGCAGCAATTGCTACCGCTCATGCAGTACCTACTGCCAATACTCTTTCTTTCCTTCTCTCATCTCTTCTTTCCCTCGGTCTTTCTTCTCTTCCTCAGCCTTTCTGACCATTGAGTGTTTATAAAGATCTTTCTTCTCTTCCTTAGTCTTTTTAACCATTGTGTGTTTATAAAGAAATTTTCTGATGATGATTTTGATAATTCTTTTGTTATGCATGGATGACATGTTGATTATTGGTCATAATGATTCTAAGATTCAAATTTTAAAAAACATAAATCTGTTATGAAGGATTAAGGTCCATTTAAGTAGATGTTTGGCATCAAGATTGTTCATGGCCGGAAGAATAAGAAATTTTGGTTGTCACATGAGAGAGACATTTAAGAGGTTATAGAACGGTTTAATATGAGGAAGGTGAGCCTGTTGTACCTCCATGCGCAGGTCATTTCAAGCTTAGTACTAAGCAATGTCCATGAGAGAAAGAAAAAGGAGAAATGAAAATGTGTCTTATGTATCCCTAGTCAGTAGCTTGATGTACGAGGCCAGACTTACCTCATGAGTTAGGGTTGTTAGTTTCTTTTGTATCTAGGCAAAGAACATTGGGTTGTTGTGAAATGAGAGAAAAAGTAGGAGCCAAAAAGAGAGAGACCACAAAAAGAGAGACAACAAAAAGAGAAAAAAGGAGAAAAGAAAATTATGATTTTTGATTTTTGATTTTTCTCAAGTGAAGAACAGAAGATCCAACAAAGAATATTCCTTCAATCTTCACCAAATTTCGGTACGTTGTTAACAAAAATCTAAGCTCAGTTTGTACCTACCAGTTAGATCATTTAATCCTCTCTTTTATTGCTAGTATTCTAATGAGGTCCAAACTATCCAATTTGGTGAAATTTAGTGAAATCCACCTCTTTTGGGTGAGTAGTTGATGATTGCCATCCTTCCCTTGGGTTTTTCCCCACAGGTTGGAGGGTTTTCCATGTAAAAATTTAGTGTCTTGATTTTTCATTGATTATATTGATTTTTTTTTCTATCTGCTTAACTTGATATTGGTTGGTTTGCATGCTCCTCTAATTATACAAAGATGGAGAAAGAATTTATCTGCTCCACTGAATTGATTTTTTGGAATTCAAAGAATTTTTCTCCAATATTAAATTAGACAAACATGATGTCTACTATAATAGGAGCCAAGGAAACCGAATTTGATGCACTTAATACTGAATTATAATAGCAAGTACAGCCGCAATCTTACCAGAGCATTAGCAACATCAACAGCAATTTGTACTCTAGTTTTCCATGCTAATTGATTTCTCCCAGATGAAGCTGCAGATGAAAAGTAGAATTTTACCAGAAACTCAACACATGAGACCAAAAATAAATCACAAAATGGAGTACAACAAAGCTTACTATGAAGTTGATATTTTAGGTTTCCGTTTTCCATAAATTCATAAATCATGAACCTGGAAGAAAAATAAAGTTAAGTAAATCATGCCTTCAGAGCAGTTGGAATTACTTTATTATGGCACAGTGATATAATTACCTCTCCTGCCTGAAATAACAAAAACCTTTAAGTGTCAAAATATGGCGGTGATGCAGTCTGCCAAGGAATTCCATTTCATGAGAAAACTCTTGCTCACTTAGTTCTGAGAGAATCCTATTCAATTTCACAGCTGCAGTGAATCCATCACCAAATTGTGCTTTGTACAGCAATCCAAATTCATCTTTTCTGATAATTGTACTAAAATTTCCTGTTGCCTTCTTTATTTCATTGTAACTGCACCTACAGAATATGAGTGGCGTGCCTGTAAAAGGTTCAAGTAATCTTATCCTTTAGAGGTAGTTTATTTTAAGGCAGAAATGGGAAGAAAGAAAGAGAGGGAAGGAAAAGTGGAAGAGAACCTACTTTCTTTCTTCACCTGGAAGGAAAAGAAGGGGAGAGAAAATTGGAGGACAGTGAAAGCACCTTACTCTTAAAATTTTTCCTCCAAAATTGGGCAGGAAAGAAAAGACAAGGGAAAGTATGACTGGTCCAAATTTGCAGACAGATTAGCAACTGGTTGGCTGATCTTGTCAGCAATTGTCTACCAATCACATGAAAGATAACTTATTTTCTCATTATTTGAATACAGTTTTATAAACTTTCTCTCTTCTAAGAAAACTTAAGGAAATTTCTCATGCGGATCCTCCAAAGTAAATGTATCTGAAGGAAATAATATTTTTTTTTAAGGAGACCTTGCGGTCATTTAGTCATAGCAAAACTAGAATTACACAAAGCTAGACATAGATGAGGGGAGACTTGGAGTAAATGAGTATTTAGTCATAGCAAAACTAGAATTACACAAAGCTAGACATAGATTGCCCTCCTTCAGGAGATACTTGGAGTAAATGAGTCACCAATCCTGTGAGAGGAGAGGAAAATAAATAATGACTTTGGGGTCAAAAAAGATTCAACAGCAGCCATGATTGGCAATGTTTGAGTTCTTTAACTCAAAATTCCCGTATGTAATCATCAACTCAGCATCCATGATTACTTGAAGTTAAAGGTAAGAACATTATTATCATAAGTTGTATAGCAAAGCCATTTGACACTTATTAAACAAATATGATACAGATTCTTCTCGGATAATGTAATTTACTTCCTCAATGTTCTCTCTGTTTCAGAAACCCTTATCTATCAGACCTTGTCAAGCAGATGCACTCATTATGGAAAGGAAATATGGTTGCCAAACTATGCATAGTAAGACATGGAATTAATGTACCTTTCTTGTCCTTCCAGACATGTTGGGAAGAGGAGGCATACAATGTGCTTTGATCTGGACTGCTGGAACCTTTTAACTGTCTATTTTTCTTATGAATAAGTATAATAAGAATAAGAAGTAATAGAATTGCCACTCCAGTAATCATAATAACAATTCCTGGAATTAATGTGAGCTGGTATGCATGGTGATGTTCTTTAAATGGTGTAACAAAAAAGTCATGAGCAGGAATTGGGGAAGAAGCGGGTGAAGATGCTGGGGAAAGATACAAAATTGATGACTCTGAAGAATTCACTGCAGCAATATTTGAGTTCATAGTAAATAGCCATAACTAAGACTAGAAAAACAAAAGACATACAGAAGCCTTGCTAGGCGTGAAGAAATGAGGAACTAGAATATAACTTGATCAGTGAACAAAAAGGGGAAAAAACAGAAAAAGAGACTAGTCAAACATAACAATTGAAAGGCTTTGAAGCATAGAAGGAAGACTAGATGATACTCACTGCTAATAGCCAGTTCATGCAAAATAAAGTAGACCCTTCCTATGTAATAAGCACCCCACTGTCACAAACTGCCATGTTGCAAAAGAAACATCCGCCACAATTATAGCAGTACATAGCCAATAGTCAAGCAAAAAATGGCTATGACTTTATTAGTTCTCCAGTAAGCCACAGTGAAAAACTTTCAGAATCATGAATTAATGGGATAAACAGCTATTTCTTAATAACAAAAATTGAGCATGAAGGTTTGATGTGAAAACCAGAATGATTGAAGGTTTATAAAAACAAAATGATACCCTTGAGCAAACAAAAATTATCCAAAATGATATTGGGGCAACTTTATGATGATCAAGCTAGCAAATTGCATGAAATTATGATTTGATCAATCTTATTACCATTACCTTTTTCTTTGAGGAAACAATAGTATAGCAGGAAATGACAACATTTATTCAAGGCAGATAGAACCTATAAAATGAATCCATAATAATTTTTTTAAAGACAGATTTTTTTCCCAGCGTTATGGCCTATAGCACAGTCCACAAATGCATTGATCAATGGATGTTAATCTTACATATTAATATTTATGGAACATAGAGAACAATAATCTCCTTACTGCAATTCTTGAGCAAGAAATCAGATGCTTAAACACATTAATGGATATTTGTACTAAATGGTAAGGTATAAAGTATAATTATGTGTCAAAGTTTTGACCTCCAATGGGGTATTGTGCCTTGCTAACATTAGGCACGCTTCAAAATGTGTTGTGCCAATACTCAACCCACTTCAAAACAAGCAGAGTCTCAAATGATTTTAATCCTTTAATCTTCTTCTATTTAGCTTATTTATGTCTTAATATAAGCCAATAATAGCAATCACAAAGTCAATTGCATTACAATTTTAAAGCAACAAGTTACAAAAATACAATAAATATCTCGACTAATATGTCTTACAATGAGTGTCACGTATCATATGAGAACATTAGTTCTTGTAGGATCCTAGTACGATCAACATCATAATTTTTGAAGACGGATTAAAAATGTTCCAATGATATTTGGTACTCGAATGGTTTCTCCATATTCATAAATATATCTTGAGTCACTACCAGATGTTAGACTTAGACTTGCACAATTGGAACTGGAATGGGCGCAAATACATGATATGGATACATCTCACTTTCTTGGACTCCAACTTCACTCTTCTTTGTTGTTGTTATTATTGGTACTTTAGTTGATGCTTCTTATTTTTCTGTCTGCTCTTTATTATAGTGTTTTATGCAAGGTTTTAAAATATCAAGCCATGTTAGAGTTTCAGTAAGAGATTGAAATAATGTTGTATCATGTCGTGTTGGTATGATTTACATTCTTATTTAATTGAAATATGAATCATATTGTGACTATTTTACTTAGTATAAGCTACATGATTAATTATTTTATTATAATTAATTATTTACTTAATTAATCAGAATGCTAATAAATGCTTGTTCTTTTATTTATATTTATTCATTAATTTTATTACCTTAATCCTAAAATGCTTTCAACCAATTATGTTTTAATTCTTCACTTTAGCCACTTTTACATTGTGTATTTATTTGTTGAATAATGATATACACTCATATTCTACTTAACTTTTGCATGCAGAACGTTGGCATGGGCAACAAGAAAATAAGAGCTTCTTTAATCCTCTATAGATTAGGGCATACTTTACTTTCAAATTCTGCAACATGACAGGTCTTCATTGTTAAGGAAGTTAATTAAAAATATTTTTGACTTATTCTAAAGCAAGTAATTCTTAAACATTTAGGTAAAATCTTGTGTTTGTTGTAACTTTTTTCCTATTTCGAGCTTGATAGGTATATTGCAACAACTACATATCTAAAAACTTGATAAAAAAAAAAAGTCTCATTTTATATCTTAAAATTCAATACAAATGGTCTTATTGCAAGATCACAATCCATTTCCCATTTTGAGTTACACTTTATTTGTATATAATTCACTTAGTGATTTGATCCATATAATGTGCTCATAAATTCTTATTTCTGATTTTTGAAATGCAGTATCACAGTAGTGTTGTTCTTTAAAATCCAGCACCGCAATGGTGTTGTTCTTTGAATGCAGCAGGCAGGAAGGGTAAAATGGGAAACAAGTGAGCCCTTCGAAATCTGAAAGTTAAGTGCACCTTTTGGAAACTCCGTAACTTTAAGTGCGCCCTTTGGTCGATTGTTGTATTTCAAATATTTATTTAAATCTTATTATAGATTTTGAATAACTAATATGATTCATGAAAAACTCTTAGTTTTACCATATTAATTTTTATTTTGTTTCCAACTCAAGCTTAATTAATCTCTATCACTTAACTCTTAAAATAAATATATAGTTTTGTAGGTTTGTGTAATTGTGTTTGAAATTTGTTCATAAACTTTTGGTAACAACTTTGAGCATTAAATATCACTTTTTTTTAATATTATGTTTGATAAAATTTAATCAAGATTCTTAGATGCAGCGAAACAATTTTATGTAAGATAGTCTAGTTCAATTGTGTTTGTGTTTAATTGGATTAGTAAAAATTTTAGGAGTTTTTAGCTACTCTCAGTGTCCCTCAATGTCTCTCCCTCTTGTCTCTTTGTTTCCTCTCATCGCTACCACAACTGGCGGCCAACGTTGTAAACCTTTTGCATTACCTCGTTGATGCAAGAGAAGCCCTTGAAGACCTTCGTCATTGCTGTAAGTCTTGATACCAAAGCTATTTCATGTGTTGGTCAATGAGCAAAACAATATATTTTGCTCATGTTGACCGATATGACTTAATACTTTAAACATAGTTTTACACCCCTTAATTAGTAACAAAAATAAAAGATGAGTCATGAGAAGTGAATCTTTATATTTCAATCACGAGCAAGAGAATTTTTGTGGTATTGATAAAAAAAACTCTTCATAAACTTTGGAGAATTTCGATTAAAATTAGTAGAACACTAGTTTCCTCCACGAACAAAATCAGCTAAAATGTATTTCAGCTACTATGTAGTTTGAAAGAGAATAAATTCACTACTAACACATAAGATTCCCTCTTGTATTAAATATATGGCAGAAAGTAGAAAGCAAAAAATAAATTAAAAAAAGCATACCTTGATAAATGCTCATCACTTTGACACTAAAGAAACAACTTGCAAGATCAATAACTGATGAATTGTCCCCCTGGTTGGCAATTGCAACAAAAGCTGCATCATGGCATGTATTCAAGGTAACATTGTCTTGTTCTCCCACAAGGTGTCGAAGATATGATAAGCCAGAGGTTAAGCACCTTTTACAACTATTATCCAATGACAATGTAAGCTTGCAATTTTTATTAAAATCGTCAAAATTTGGGGACTGCAGCATATCTGAGATAGTTCCTCTTCCCGCACATTGGTAGAAGACACGAATTTTAAGCCCCAATCCACAAAACATTGTTGCATTAGAAGGTATTCCACTTGATATCAAGGTTTCATTGATAGAGCTATAACAAACATCAGACAACTCTGATGGAACTCCCAATATTCCTGTTGCATTTGCATAATAAGCAACAGAAACTGCAATGAAGGAGTTGATATAGCGGCAACATTTAGCTCGTTCATTTTGATTTGAACATACAGAATTTGCTGCAGTTAAATTCCACCAACTCATATCCAAGGGACAATCTACATAAGTATGGTTGTTATCAGAAACAATAATGGACTTATAAGGTGATAGACAACTAATTCAGGAAAAACTATAAGAAGACTATCCAAACCAATTCTTTTACAAGATGGAAAACAGATAAAACCAAGATCTATTAAAAAATACAATAGATGCAAAATTGTGTGTTTCTCAAGTGTGCCCCCAATAACCTCAAAAATTTCTCTCATACTTTTTTATCCAACATTGTTTTGGTTTATGTAAGGGCTAAAACCAAGAAATTATATATCACTAATAAAACAACTGGAATAGTAAAATGATATCTCTTAGACATTTTTTTTTTGATGAAAATCTCTTAGACATTATTGCGATTAAATAAACGAAACATGCAGAGCATAGTTTGAGGATCAGCTTATGGTAGGAATTTTTATTTACTTATCTACTTTTCTTTCTTAGGCTAACCACATCAATTGTTAAATATGAATGGAAATGTGGATCAGTTCTCAAAATAAAAATACTGGAAATTTTATTTGTTTTTATCTTTTGTCATATTACATTTGCCAAAGATGTATTTGGATGATGGAACATTTCAACTGTAAAGACGATATAAATTTCATACTTGAAGAAATTTCCTATAGCATTTCCTAGTTTAACAGTTCGAATAATCCATGGAAATTCAGTATGCTACTTGATGATGATGTCTCCAACCACAGGAGGTGAATGAAGTTGACTTGGTCCTCTTTACCAAAAGACAAAGGCACACCTTAATGGGTCTCCAATCAGTCAAGCACCATGTGTGGCATCTATCCCGCAAGAAAAGATACTAGGTGATAGAGGTTTTAGGGTTCTAGCCTTGTAGGGTTCATAGGTAACCTCTGATTTCAGTCTCCAGAAATCTCAAAATAATGGAAGTTGGAACTGCTACTTGTTTGGTTGTTATTAGTCAACATGGTGATCCTGCTCGAGCTGGCTACAAAATCAACACTAGAATGGAGTCGTGTTGAGTAATTGATATGGAGTTGGACAAACTATAGGCTAACTGTCTAGTCCTCGACATGTGTCGAGTTTGAGGGTTTTGGTGTCTCTTTGAGTCTCTAGATTGGGTGGGTATACATATCAACCCCATAATGCTACTTACACGATAAAAGAAAATTTTATGGATCAAGATCAAATGAATATTAGAAACCTTTACAATATATTCAAAATCTAAAATATGTCACAAGTAAATATAAATTCAAAGCGTCAAAAATATATAGAGCATTATAAATATGCTCTTTCCAACAGAAAAGTTTTAGCTATCAGGAAATCAAAATGTTTTCATAGTTAGCCAATGTTTGTGCTTTTTCACTTATTGGAAAGTAGGATTCACACAAGCTTCCAAAAGGATGGATTCATGAAGAAGAGTATATTGTCGATCCAGCAATGTCTCAATAACATTAGTCAAAATACTGTCGATATAAGAATAACCTTAAAAAGAGATGTTGTCAAGTAAGTTAAATAAAAAGGTACAAAAAAACTTCAATTAATTTTAGCTCAGACAAAAAAAACTGCACAGAAAAGAACAAAGGCCTGGAATTAAGATAGTTTATGGTCGGCAGACAGTGACAACGTAGGACTATTTCTCTCAAACAATGCGACAGTCAAGGAGGCAGGAATGTTGTTGGAGGCTAAGGTACAAAGTCATGACAAGGTAGTAGGCACAGATCAACTATGTTGCAAAAACAGATGACATCAATTTCAAATGGTTAAATTATTAAACCACCAAAATACCAACTTTCTCTAGTTCACCACACTAAAACATCTGTTTTGTCAAAGAGTTGGACTCAAGTACAAAAAGCAACTTGGTCTAAATGTCACCTTTGCAAATAAAATGTTACGGTCCAAATCACAAAAGACCACAGCACAGGGTATGACGCTAAGAAACCAACAATAGTTTTAGGGTAAAAATCATAAGGATGCTTTTTTTTTTTTACAGAATCATCAAAGGGAAACCCCTTGCTTTTTCCTGCCCTAAATGCCCCTCTAAACCTGCCTGTCCAAAACCCATATTGGTTGGCCAAAACCCATATTGGTTGGTCAACTAGTCTAATAGGCAAACTCATGTACCAATTTCAGTCAAAACTGTATGACTTATAATTTTTAAAATTTTAAAAATAGTAATAGAAAGCAAATAATATAAATTTTGTCATAATTTTATAAAAGTTGCTACAAAAATTATAAATTTTGAAAAGAAGTAAATATACATATATATTTAAAAATATTAAATTTAAAAATTATCAAAAATGGCGAGGTAACAGTTTTGGTCAAAAATGTTATGTGATCATTTTTTGCTGAAATTTTAAATCTAAAATTATAGATGCACTCGAAGAGGTTGTTAAAGTTCACTTGTTCTTGTAAAGTGACCAAACGACTATAAAACAATAATTTATGAGTTTTAGACTAAAACTGGGTGTATTGTTATTTTCTACTTAAAATTTGAATATATGTATGCATTTTAGAATTTCAATAAAGTCCACCTACACTTTCAAAGTAACCAAACTAAAAGTGGTTATGTAGCAATTTTAGTCTAAAATTGTCACAGTCATTTTCTGCTCAAATTTTGAATTTGACCATATATATGCGCACTCTAGGAAGCCATTAAAGTCCAACCATGTTTCTTCCTTTTTTCTGTCAAATCAATCATAACCGCTACCTATATTCCATGAATAGTGCACCACAAATAAAAGCTAATAAGCAAACCGGCAATACCATAAAAAGAAATCATAACCCCTTGTGAAAAAAAGATTTACTAAGATGGAAATAAAGAGATCAAATTCCCATCAAGATAACCAGAAGTCTAACCACTAAGAATCATCCTAGTGAATCTAAAAAAGGATACAAGCCCAACAAAAATTACTCAATTTTCAAGATCTCATTTTAAGTTCTATCCATTTATGCTCTGATAGTCAAATCATACTATATTGCACCCATCCAATTGCTTTTGAATGGAATTGAGAGAATAACTCAAATAAATTTGACTTTACCTTTATTAACCATGAAGTAACAATGAAAACAAATAACTTGGTCAAACCTACTAAGTAGATGATTAAAATTACTAAAATTATTATTTTTGAGTCATTTAGTCACTTTAAAGCACGAATGGACTTCAATGGCCTCCCAAAGTGCATCTAAATATTTAAATTCAAAATTTAAATAAGAGTAGTCCTATAAAAATTTTAGACTAACATTGCTACATGACCATTTTTTAGTCACTTGATTATTGGGAGAGTATGAGCTGATTCTAATGACCTCTTAGAGTATACAACAACAACAACAACAACAACAACAACAACCGAGCCTTATCCCACTATGTGGGGTCGGCTATATGGATCATTTTA
>JBBUKS010000044.1:8704017-8716535 GCA_038050645.1 Hedychium gardnerianum
AGGGAAAGAAAGGATCATTTTTCTAGAGTTCAGATTTCCCTTTGTGTGAAGCAAATTGTGTGCGACTGTAACAGCTAATCGACAATCCACAACACAAAAGCGAAGATAATAGTAAAAGAGAGAAGCAAAATGTGCATTCTATATACATACGACTTCGATCTAGTGCTGAAAAGCGAGCTTGAGGGCTTTGGTGTCCTTGGATTAACCTTGACCAACCATGAAACAACCACAGTGTAACTTAACTTTCTCTTGTTTGTATTTGCAAGCCAAATATTAATTCAATTACTACCAAAATCTAGAGTAGAGAAAAAGGAATGAGAGAGATATAGGGGAACAAGCCTTAGAAGCATTCAAACTGATGCGACTCCACCGTGAGATCGTCGTCTCCTGCTTCCCATGATTGAAGAACGACACCATGCTTCGGTTGAGTCGAGCGAAGTCTATTGCTTGCCACCTTCCAAAATCCCCAAACATAAAAAGGAAAAAAAATTCACCATCCAAAGTTTGACATCTACCAAAACAAAGAGACAAAAAGAAGAGAGTAAAGCCAAAAAGGATTTTTTTTTCTTCTTTCCTTTAATCTTACCATAGCTCTTCAGCGACAACGGTAGAGTCTGCTAACCTGCGACGGGTTCGGTAGCTCCTATACACCTTCTGGAGCTTGGTTGTCGCCGATGATTGTAGCGGGCTAGAAGAGCGTCATCCTGCATCACCGAAAGCATCCATCCCAAGTAAGCAGCTAGGAACAACAAGGGAAATGGAGCAACAAGAATGGCTGGGATGAATTGATCACTTAGACAGTACGAGGCTTGGAAACGGGAGAGCAAGGGAGGAGAAGAGGGAGGACAAAGTGAGGATCGTGAAAGGTAGACACAGAATGTACAGGAACGAGGGAAGCGGGATCTGTGGCTAGGGTTTTAGCTAATGAAGTGAAGGGACACAGAAATTATAAGAGAAGTAAAAAAGTGTTTTTGTCCGCACGTGACACTCATGTGCTTCCCAAATTTTGGCGCGAGTTTTGAGGCGGGAAAATACAACAGTTATAATTTCATTGACAACGGTTTATAAATGTTGTCTTATTATTACAACAATAATGGTTTATGCACCGTTGTTCCAAGCATTGTGAAAACATTCTCATTGACAATGGTTCATTGCACTGTTGTCCCAATTGTTGTTAAGATAAAAAAAAATGCTTAAAGACAACAGTTTTGAAAAATCGTTGTAAGATGCATTATTAATTTTAAAAAAAAAATGTGGTCAATGACAACGGATCATATAAAGTCATTGTCTTTTGTGTCATATAAGTCCTCAAAAACAATGATTTTTTCAAAAACCGTTGTCTTTTACCAAAATCACAATGGTTTCTCCTAAAACTGTTGTCTTTGTAGTGTTGTCTTTTAGCATTTTTGTTGTAGTGGAGACTGTTGATTAAGCACTAGTTGAGTTTACAAAGGAAGTTATCTAGACAATCGAAGGTTATTTGTAAGCTTGTGAACTAGAGATTTAGAGAGAGAGAGAGTCTTGAGAGGGGGTAAGAGAGAAGGTTGAGAAGTTGACTTTGGGGAGAATGGTTCTAGGGTTTCGATTTTATTATGATGCTAGTTAATATCCCTAATGTATATTCATCTCCTTATTCTGCATACTTACATCTATGTAGCAAAGGATTAGTCCCTATTTCAATATCATTATCCCATGGAATGAGAAATAATCGATACCCTTTGTCACTAAGGGTATGTAAGTCTGGTTGAATGAGTGTCCTCTGTCACTAAGGATCCTCTAGTTATCCATCCCAGTAGCAATCTTAAAATAGGAACAAATCATTCACATCTACATGCATTACTTACATACACATTTTATCAAACATGTAGTAGGCACAATTCACATAGAACAAGGCATAAACACTTCATTAAATAAGAAAATGACATATAAATAGTTCATACATCAATCACACATCATAATTACTCCCTACATCCTAGAAATGAGAGAATATATTATATTGCAAGGGAATATAACTAAGAGATGAAGATAATAGCAAACTACAACTCAATATATGAAAATAGAGAGAAGAGAATGTTTATCCTTGAAATCCGACATCGTTGGAGGTGTTCCCTAGCTCCGGAGGGTGGATGGATCGTTGAGGATGGAGGTGGATGAGAGCCCTAGGATTTCCCCCTAAGGGGAGAAACCCTTCTCCAAGGAGTGGGACAAAGTCCCAAACCAAAGATAGTTTAAGCAACCCCTTGCTTGACCTTTTTATACTTGCCCAGAATTTTTAGATCTGCCCATTTTGTTAGGCTGCACAAAACCTAGTTTTTTCACACCCTAAACACTTAATCTCGGGTTAGGATCTAAATTAAAGTTATAGATGTTGAAGTTATCTATATTCTGGAATTTGAATCAGCCAAAAACTCCAATCGAGCACAAAGTTATAGCAGTTTTACTTTTGGTCCACAGACTATCTGAAATTCGACACGGCCATGTCCGAGAGACACGGCCCAGAGTTGAGGTTGAATTGTCGAAGAGACACGGTCGTGTCTAGGAGACACGAACATGACTTGAGCTTGCCTAGGCTTGACACACGGCCGTGTCTGTGAGACATGGCCGTGCCTTGACCTCCTTCATGTGTGTCACATGGCCATGTCTAGAAGACACAATCGTGCCTTGAGCTTCTACTGCACTTGAGGCACGAACACACCTTTTAGCATGACTAAACATTATTTTCTCATCTTTCACCCTGAAGAAAAGTTGTATCCCTTGAACTTATCTTCAATTTGATATAAAAAAACACCTCAAAACTCAAACCGAGCCGAAAGTTAAGGTGGTTCAAAGTTTGATCTACAAATTTGGGCGGAGCAGGAGACACGACTGTGCCAGGGAGGCACGACCGTGTTTTTTAGCATGGCAAGATGATGGATTCGTCTATTGAACTTTGAAGCAAAGTTGTAGATCTTGAAGTTATCTACGTTTTGAAAGTTAATTTAGCCCGAAACTCCAACTGTACGCAAAGTTATGGTTGTTTTACGTTTCATCTGCAGGCTGCCCAGAATCCAACATAGCTCCAAATATGTTCCAAATCGCGTCCTATCAATAAAAATATACAAAGAGCAATTTTTTGAACTAAAAGAACAGAAATATGTCATAATAATGAAATATAGTGTAATACGTATAAATTATGCTCATAAAATATAAGTAGATGCGCGTCAAATAATATATAAAAACATATATAATCTACGCAAATCAACGGACAAAAATACTTTAATCAATAAGATATTGACTTGGTCAAAATCAAAAACATGGTTAGAACAATTTTAGCATTAACCCTACCACTTGATTCAGACTATATGGTAATTGAGATAGACGGTTGTGAATCAAGATAGGGAGAAATTTTATTCCGAAAAATTTCAAAATATGACCCAAAATATCAGAAGCCATATGTAGATATGCTTCTGGAACATACAAAGAAAAAGACCATTTGACTTCTTTAGACTATGAAATCTTTGCTATAATTTATTGTCTTGATGCTTTTATGCTCTTTATCTGCAATAAACATGAAATTACTATAAGAATTGACTGTGAAGTAATTATTAAATACAGTCAGCAAACAAAAGGGCTAAGAAAAAGCCTAAGCACAAAATTATGGTTTAAATTTACTGATACAATTATAAATTGAGGACTGAAAATCCAATAGGAATACATCAAGGGAATAAATAATTTCCTAGCAGATACTTTATCTAAACTATTGCATTAAAACATTACATTATTGCAGGACTTATGGATAGACAAAAAAAAATGAAATTTTGCAACGAAAACTATGAAGTTCGGCAATCAGGAACTTTAGCAATTCATAGACATAAATACCAATTTCACTTTTACTCTAAGACAAAACTGTTGGTGCAATCTTCCTTGGGCCAACGTTGACCAAGTTGACCAAGCTCGGGTTGACTCAAGTTTGGATTTCGATGTTTGCTCAATATGTCAGTAAGAAGTCAAGTAAGTCAAGATTGACTAGATACTTGACAATGTCAGAAGTCTAATGAGAAGTTGGTAAAGGAAAGTCCAAATGGGTCATGAATGACTAGACATTTGGTGATCAGAAGTCCTAACTGGAGGTTAAGCAAGGAAAAATCTTAACTGGAGGTTAGGCAAAGGAAAGTCCAAGTGGGTCAAGGAGGATCAGACACTTAGCATGAGTTAGGAAGTCTTGGCAAGTCAAGAGTGACTAGATGTTAGGAAATGATGAAATCTTGACAGGTCAAGGTTGACTAGATGCTAACCAACGATAAAGTCCCAATAGGTCAATGTTGACCAAATATTAGGCAATAGGAAGTTCCAACAGGTCACAGATGACTAGATGTTGAGTATAGGAAGTCCTGGTAGGTTAAGGTCAACCAGAAACTAGGCAAGACCTGAATTCATGCCTGAAAAGGCTAAATTTAGGATTACCAAGCTATCAATCGATTAATAAACCCTAAACCCGAAATCCAGATTTTAGGGTTGGGCAATCGATTGGTGCAATCAGTTGATTGGCCCAATATATTAGTAGAGGTTTCCTCGCAAACAAAAGCTTGGGGGAATCGATTAGCCCAATCGATTTAGCTTAAGTCAATCGATTGACCAGTTTTCTCGAGTGATCAGAAGACCTTGGAATCGATTAGAGCAATCGATTGAGGGCTAAGCCAATTAATTAACTTAATCGATTGGGTTGTTTTCTCAAGTGAACAGAAGCCTTGGAATCGATTAGAGCAATTGATTGGGGGCTAAGTTAATCGATTGGCTCAATCGATTGGGCAGTTTTCTCGAGTGAAGAGAAGGGTTCGAAATCGATTGGGTAAATCGATCGTATTGTTTTCTCGAGTAAATAGAAAGCTTCTAAATCGATTGAAAGCTGACAATCGATTGGTATGACTCATCAATCGATTGATAAAATCGAAAAAGAGTCATTATGAAGGTTTGAATGATCGGATCTGACGTGACAATCAATTGGAGGTTAGGCCAATCGATTGACTGGCGAAAATTAGCCCAAGCAGCAGTGCTATAAAGTGGTTTGAGCTTGGAGAAGAAGGTGTCAGTTCTTGAGATTTTTTGAGAGAAGTGTTGTTGCATTTTCTAATCATCAAGAGGTTAACCAAAGCAAGAAAAGAGCAAGCAAAGCAAGGTTCCAATTTGTAAAGTCGTTTTCAATTTCTTTTGTAATTTTATTTGTGTTTCTCGTTGGTTTTCTTGTAAGAAGCTTGTAAGAGGTTTCTCCATCTCCAAAAAATTTTCGAGGAGAGAATTCATAGTGGAACTGTGATCGATAGTATGGACCCTTGAATTAGTCACTTCAAGAGTGTTGATACCAAGTAAATCAAGGTATAATGCATGTGGTGTTCAAGTTTGAAGTGAAGTTCCGCTGTATATTCAACGACGAGCACAAAGCAACTACGAGAAATGATCGAAGCTATTAACCCCCTTCTAACTCACAAGTGTCCTGACAAGTAGTATCAAAGCGAGACCGCTCTTCATCGGATTAACCTTCGTCGGAGCACGAGCTAGAGGTAGAAGATAAAGTCTCATATTTTGAAGGCATTTAACGGAGTTTAGAGATGGATTTGGATACGACATCCGAGCACCTCCTCCTTTCGGATTGGGAGGATTCGATCAATGGAAGGCTAGGGTTGAAAATTTCTTCATGATGAATATAGAACAATGATTTGCTCTAATGGAGAGATTTGAAGCTCCAATTAATGGTCAAAGAAAACTCCTCAAGAAGAAGAAATTGACCGAGGAGCAACTCTAAAAATCTGAGATGAATGACAAGTTAACCAAAATTTTGATTAATTTGATTTCTAATAATATTTTGTATAAATTAGGGGATTACAAGAGTGCAAATGAATTATGAAGCAAATTGATCAAGCTTCATGAGCATCCCTCCACAATGCCAAGTGAAGACAAATTCAAAAAGGGAAACTCTTTGGATCAAGAGCATGAGAATTCGGAGGTTGAGAGATGCTCAAAATTCGAGGATAAAATTAAAGAATCATCCACCTTAAGGATTGAGGGAGAGAGCTCATTGACACTGGAATGAGAAAAAACTTCGACATCCGAAACCAATGAAGAAGAATCATGTTCCACTTCTACAAGTCAAGGGAGCACAAATCATGAAAGTATAACAAGCTCAATTCATAAAGATAAAAATCATGTTATATGTTTTGAGTGTAGAGAAAAATGATACTTTAAGAGCAAGTATCCCAAAATGAGGAAAAAGAAGGCTCAATAGCACCTGAGGTGAAGGAGAAACCAAAGGAGGTCAGAACCTTGATAAGAAAGGGCAAAAAGCATATTGTGTGCTTCTTGTGCTTTAAAAAAAATGTTATTAAAATTAATGTCCAAAGAGGAGATTCAACAAGGGAGGAAACTCAAATAAAGGGAGAATTTTTAAAAACAAAATTAAGACACTATTAGTTAATGATATTTCTCTATTTCATGATAACAAACATGCTAGAAATAAATTTTATGATTTTAATGCTCATTATCATGAAAATAGGAAATATGATAACTCTAAGGCAAATTATGTGTCATATCATGCTAGAACTATCTTACCTAAGGATAGGAAGATAGAAAATGATCTAGGTAAAAACTCTAAGCAATTTAGATATATGTCTAGAAAGGAAAATGTCCAAGGCAAAAATGAAAATTCAACTTTTGAGGATCTAAGAATTGAAAATAAAGTGTTGAGGTCAAGACTTGATAAATTGGAGAAAATCCTAGAGAAAATGGCAAATAATGTCAAAGGGTCCAAGAAGCAAAACCTAAGTTTAGGAAGACAAGAGTCATCTAAGGACAAAAAAGTTTTGGGATACAAACCTAAGTCCAAGGAGAGCATGACTTTATATCATAGAGTTCCATATAGCTATGGAACTAATTCTAAGTCTAGAAGAGTCATTAACAAGGTTATAAGAGAGGTTATTCCTAAAGTTGACCTTGAGGAGACTAGAATGACTAAGGCTTCTAAGAAGCCTAGGAAAGTCATTAAGAATGTATCCAGGGAAGTTATTCTTAGTCAGTACCTATTACACCCAAGGAGCACTAATAGATTTTGAGTTTTTAAGAGTGTGTTCTTTACACCCTAGATAGGTATAGGGTATGTCAACCCTAATTGGAAGGGTAGTTAACCCAACCATGGCGAAGTTGATATTTTAGAGCATTTTTAAAGTATTGTGACATCTTGAAATACTTTGAAAATGAGAAGTTGATTTTTATTCTTGAAGAGTAAATTATGCCAATAAAATTTAAAGTATTGAGATTAATCAAATTAGCATAAATAGGATATAAGTCAAGAGTATGCCGAGTTAGGATTTTGACACATTCTAGGGAGTTAGGGAGCTTATGTCAAATTGAGGTTTTGACATAATGACTAATTAAAACTTAAATAGAAAATTTAGGTATTTTCTTTATGCCATAATTGTCATTCTTATGTGTTCCCTATCACATGTCATGTCATCATATTATACATTCATCTTGCAATGATATTTTGATACATGTCATGTTATACATACATCAATTTGAAAATGATAGTCTTTCTTTTGAAAGTATGCATTTGATGTATGTCATACTCATTTATATACATAAATTTTTAATTCCTTGTAATTAAGGACAATGACATTGGTTGGCATCCTAGGTAGGATGATCAAAGTCAAAATACCTAGTTAGATATGCATGATCCCTTAGTTTAGGAAAAAATAATTTATACATCTCACAAGAACTTTAGAGTTGACTTGTATATGTATTAAGACACATCAAATACAAGTGAAATATTAGGAGGATGAACAAAACTCAAGATATTGATTTAGTGCATCTATTTGAGTTTTAGTTTCATCAAAATACATTGATTTTGTGAAGTCCAACATGGGGAAGCTAATATGCAAGTCATGTGTATTTAGCTCATAGACCATAGTTGAAAATTGGTTTTGAAAATTATTTCAAAAAGGTTTTGGAAAACCTTGGTGAAGTCTATTTGTTGATAAGAATTACCATTGATATATGACATAAGTAATGTCTTCGTGAAATTTCATGATTTTCAGAAAATCATAAAATTAGTTATGAATTTTTAAATTTTGATCTAAATTTGAATTTGAAAATCAGACATACCAATCAATTAGTATCAGTTAACAATCGATTAGTACAAGCGACAATCGATTGGCTGATGAAACCAATCGATTGACTTAGGAGGTAATTGATTGGTTCAATCGATTAGTGATATTTTGTTTAACACAGAATGATGCTGAATCAATTACTCTGTTCGATTCAGCCACTCCAATCGATTGATGACAGTTATCAATTGATTAGGAGATGCTGATTTTGACTGAAATGGGTTTATTTCAGTTGAATAAGTCACGTTTAGGAAAGTTAACTATCCCTAGCCCTCAAAAATACTTGGATATGTATTTAAATCCATTTTGTTGATGAAAATGAGAAATGGGTGATTAGAGGAGAATAACATGGAATTAAAAAGGAGATTTAAATTTAAGGTTGAATCTTTAACCTCATGACTTCGATTTTGGGATTTCCTAAAGGCTTGGGAACTCCAAATCATTGTTGGTGTAATGATAAAAGTTGGAGCATGTTTTGAGGGAGAGTTCTACCTTAAAGGCATGTTTTGGGAGGAATTTTGAGGATGAGTAAAGAATGATGGATGTATGCTCAAGGTTGAGAATTGGAGATAATGGAAGATAGGGAACCTTCATTGTGATAGTTTGATGGATGAGATGGATGAATCTTGGGTAGTGATTTTTAATGTGTGCCAAAGGGAGGGAATGTGGAGTTTAAGTTAGGAAACCCTCATTCATGCTTTGGAATGAGAAGAAGAAATTTGGGCTAATGAGTTAGCCTAACTTAAACATATTGTCAAACATCAAAAAGGAGAAGATTATTGGTGCAATCATCCTCGGGTAAAAGTTGACCAAGTTGACCAAGCTCGAGTTGGATCGAGTTTGGATTTCGATGTTTGATCAATATGTTAGTAAGAAGTCAAGTAGGTCAAGGTTGACCAGATACTTGATGATGTCAGAAGTCCAACGAAAAGTTGGCAAAGGAAAGTCTAAGTGGGTCAGGGAGGACCACACACTTGGTGATCGAAAGTCCTAACTGGAGGTTAGGCAAGAAAAAATCCTAGCTGGAGGTTAGGCAAGAGAAAGTCTTAACTGGAGGTTAGGCAATGAAGTAGGTGAGAAGTCTACCGAGTGACTAGCCCTAACTGAAGGTCAAGAAAAGGGAAGTCCAAGTGGGTCAAGGAGGACCAGACACTTGGCATGAGTGAGGAAGTCCTAGTAGGTCAAAAGTGACTAGATATTATGCAATGATGAAGTCCTAGTAGGTCAAGAGTGACCATATGTTATGCAATGATGAAGTCCTAGTAGGTCAAGATTGACCAGATGTTAGGCAACGAGGAAGTCTCAATAGGTCAAGGTTGACCAAATATTGGTCAACGGAAAGTTCCAATAGCTCACGAAGGACTAGATGTTGGGCAGAGAAAGTCCTAGTAGGTTGAGGTCAACTAGATATCAAGCAAGACCCGAATTTATCCTTTAAAAGGTTGAATTTAGGGTTACCAATCGATTGGCAGGAAGTGTCAATCGATTGGTAAACCCTAAACCCGGAATCCAAGTTTAGGGGTTAGGCAATCAATTGGTCCAATCGATTCAGCCTAAGTTAATTGATTGGGGCAATCGCCCAATTGATTGGAAGAAGCTTTCTCGCGAACAGAAGCTTAGGAAATCGATTGGCCCAATCGATTCAGCCTGAGATAATCAATTGACCAAAGTTCACAAGTAAACAGAAGACCTTGAAATCGATTGGGGGCTAAGCCAATTGATTGGACAGTGTTCTCG
Organism: Hedychium gardnerianum; assembly: GCA_038050645.1. Classification (NCBI taxonomy): domain Eukaryota; kingdom Viridiplantae; phylum Streptophyta; class Magnoliopsida; order Zingiberales; family Zingiberaceae; genus Hedychium; species Hedychium gardnerianum. The sequence goes on from JBBUKS010000044.1 coordinate 8,713,887, forward strand.
AGCAAACAAAATGCTTTGGAATCGATTGGGGCAATTGATTGGAAGTTAAGTCAATCGATTGGGTCAATCAATTGGGCTATTTTTTTGAGTGAACAGAAAGCTTCTGAATTGATTGGCTCAATTGATTGGAAGTTGGCAATCGATTGGTCGGGTGAAAAAGAGTCGTTCTACAGGTTTGAACAATCGGATCTGACATGACAATCGATTGGGGGTAAGACCAATCGAATCGATTGGGAGGCATTTTTCAGCCCGAAAGTAACCCTAGAAAAGTGGGTTCGTGGAGAGTTTGGAGTTGCCGGTTCTTGATGATTCTGGAGTAAAGTGTTGTTGCATTTCTGAGTCAACAAGAGGCTTTTCCGAGAAACAAGAGATCAAGCAAACAAGGTTCTACATTGCAAAGGTGTTTTCACTTTCGATTGTGTTTTGCTTTCCTCTTCTTGTTGTATTCTTGTGATCAAGCTTGTAAGAGGCTTTTCCGCCTTTGAAAAGTTTTCGAGAATGAGAGAGTTCAAAGTAGAGCTGTGAGTGAGAAGTGGACTCTTAGATTAGTCACTTCAAGGAGGTAGATACTAAGTAAAATAGAAGGTGTTAGCACTTTGCTTCAAGTTTTCGCTGCAAGTCAAAGTCGAAGAAGCGAAGCGAGTTATTCAACCCCCCCCCCCCCTTCTAGCTCTCAAGGTCCTGACAACTTCACAAGTTACATTAATTGATGAAGTAAATTATTTATACGACTTCACAATTTTTATATTGTGGTGTAGTAATGTTTGTTTTTTACTTCTGCATGATTTGGCTTAATCAAAGTATTTTTTGGTGTATTACTTCTTTGTAGTGTAGACATAATAGAACATATTTTACTACAACAAAAATTTTAATTTATCGAAATAATTTATATGAACGACTTCACAATTTATAACTGTTGAGAAGTAAATGTATTCTTTAACTTTGCTACTATTTAAATTTGTTGAAGTCTTTTGTATTATATTACTCCACCATTTATTTGTAGTGTAGAAGTAATCGACCATATTTTACTACAACATAATTTTAATTGAACAAAATATTTTTCACCACCAAAATAGAACAAATATACCACAAATATCTACCAAATACAACCCAAAAGTGTATTCTAAAAGATATGTTTAACAAACTTCACTCAAAAGTGTATCCACAAATCTCTAAATATAACTCAAAAATTTATCTCACAACATACATGACCCTTAGGCACCCACGTAGAAGTAGACGAATTCACTTCATTCACTTATTACTTCATCATACTAAGATTGCTTGTAATACTAGTTCTTGATTGATGCTCCAAACTGAAACATTAATAGAAGTTTAAAATAAATAATATGAATATAATATCTTTGTACAAACATAAAAAATTCCAAAAATTCAAAAATGAAATTGAAAGAAACCTGATTTATGACTACTATTTAGTAGCATCATGGAAGAAATGCTACAAATGAAATAAAATACATGGAAATATGTGCTCATAGATAAAATGATAGTCTCACTATGTGAATTTTCTTGATTTACTTCACATATTCACTGAAGTCGTAGATAGATAATTACCAAAGTAGATGCACGTGAAGTAAAAGGGTACTATTTTACTTTGTCTTTTCACCGAAGTCATATTCATGAAAAAAGTGAAGTCTTTGACCAGTTCAAGGAGGCAAAACCGATTTAGAGTTGGACCGATGCTGAAGTAAAAAAAAACGTCTTTTATTTCGTTTGTTTTGTAAAGTACCAAAGTAATCGATGATATGTAACTTCACAATTTACATTGATTATCGAAGTAAATATATTCTATAACTTCGCACTAATTTAATAATAGAGTGAAGTAAAAATATATTTTTCACTACATCAAAATTAAACAATAATTTAATATACAATAATATCCACAAATCCATATGTATAACCAAAAAATATATCCACAAAATCAAAAGTATATCCACAAGTATATTCACCAATCCACAATGAAAAATCAAATATTTATCCCAACGTACACGACCTATTTAGGCACACACAAACGAATAGACAAATTCGCTCCATTCACTTCTACTTCATCATATTGAGATTGGTTGTAATATTGGTTCTTGATTGTTCCTGCAAACCAAAATATAAAAAATACAAAATACATTAGATTCATAAAATCATTCATCTAAAAAATGACGAATATCCACAAAGAAATAATAAAAGTGAGCATATATCATAAAGATCCTAAATATTCTCCAACCCCATATAAGAGTTATAAAGTTCTTAAATAATTCAATTAAAAAAAGATAACACATCAAATACCCAAATTACATACTCTCTCTACATTGTACAAGCATGCAACACTTTCTAAGAATGTATATACAAGAAGCAGAAAGAAGACACACCTTAGTAAAGTGAGCATGCATGTAGGTAAGTTGCTTTTCGTGCGAGATGAAAGAAGTTAATATAATTGCCCATTTTACAAGCTCTGGAAAGGAAAGCTTCTTTGTTATAATTGCTACCAAAAAATAAAACCAATATAAGCCAGTAAAAATTCTAGGTAAAAGTACCTTGCTACATTTCGGGCAAACAAAATTTTTGAAGAACGTCTAATTTCAGGAGTCATCTTAGCAAGATCACGTGTCAGTTCCATAGGATCCACCTATGTGTATTTAT
>JBBUKS010000044.1:8716635-8738797 GCA_038050645.1 Hedychium gardnerianum
CATATCACCAATCCAAGCATTTAAAGATGATTTAACTAGTACCAACCAAGGTAAACGAACTAAATTCATAATTCTCAATTAATAGCTCATATCCAATTATTCAAAGATAACAAAACAACACAAACTAATATACCAATTCTGAATTCAACTTAACTTCACAAACCGAAACAACTCTTCATGCATAAATCAATATCTAAGCTACATCATAAACTCCACAATTCCAAAAATAGAATAACATTGAACATTCAAGTACTTATAAATAGAGATATGAACTCTCATGCTAGATGATCCATCAAGTTGAATTCAACATTAACAATCTAATCAAGGAGGAATCAACACTACAACATCAGAAGCAGAACAAAGATCAGAGATCATTGCCCAATCATAAATTATCAAAGTAACACAACATGCTTTGGATCCAAACCCTAGCCAAGTGAACCCGCATAACTGATCTCTAAATGTCATTCCATGTAAACAATCTAATTAACTCAAAATAACGCGGGGAGAGAGGCAAGGGACTACAACTCCGACCAACAAAAATAAGTTTTCATGTAAAGGCTGATCAGAAGTAACAACAACAAACTCCGAGCAATTGCAAATGAAACAAGAATTTTTACCTAGGTTTGGCTTGGCCCCTTCTGTTGGTGGAGGCTGCCAGACAGTAGCTGAGCAAGTGGAGACCTCCTCCAATCGGCTGAGAACTCCGGTGGATAGAAATACAACTGATGACCCCTCTCCGAATTGGGAAAGGCTATGGAACAGGGAAGATGACTCCCGAATCCAGGAGGGAACTCTAGTGGTGGCTGCGTGAAGAACACTCAGATCCAAATCTCCCAATAGAAACAACCAACACCCCATGAGGAAGGAGTGGCTAGCGATGAGGGTGGCAATGATCGGTGACGGCTGCGGCTGATGGCGTCGGGAACACAAGGAGAGGAAGGGAACTCGAGGAAGAAAACAGGGCTCTCACCTCTCCAAATCACGATCTAATCTCGGCGGTGGCGATGACCGATGGTGAAGTTGATCGGCACAGAAGAGGGGATCACGACGGTTGTGATCGGAGAAAATAGAGTGGTGTCGGTGGTGGCTTGGTTTCTAGTGAGAGGGGAAGTGTCGAGTGAAGGAAAGGAAAAAGATTAGGTTTTTATAAATTAAATTTATAAAGCTTAGGTTAATGAAATTAATCAACTCCCAACTAAATTGATATTTCAAATAGGCTTTCTAAAAACCTATTATTTATATCCCCGTGAACTCCTTTAATTAGCTCCGATTAAATTTAGAAAAAATCCCAAAAATTCCAAAAAACGTTGTAAATTTATTTCTTCATTAACGCTCATTATTTAACTATGTATAATTATAGTATTTAACAATTTGTGATCTAACAACTTGACCAAGTGTGCTTGCAACTCAACCAAGAAGGTCCTAGTATGTCAGTTGAAAAGGATACTAGGTAAGGAAGTTTTAGCAGATCAAAAACACCAGACAACTAATTATAGATGGGTCAGTGTACTAGACATCTAACAGGATGGACTTGATGGGTCAATGAGGACCGGAGATCAAGTCAGAAAATCTGGCGAGTCAAGTGATCAAATGCTGAGCAAAGGAAGCCCAAATGGGGTTTGAAGAACTGAAGGTTTGTCCAACAGTAAATTGAGGTAAGCTCTTAGAGTAGAGTGATTCTTCGAAAAAGAAGAACGGGTAAGATGAGTTCTCTTTATGGGGACAACCTTAGGCGATGATCCGATTAAGGAGTTCTACTTGGAATCTGAAGTCGAGATCGGATAGTTAGGTAACTATTAGATCTAATTGTATTTAATTTTCATATTACTTTGTTAACTATATTTTGTAGGGATCGTTAGATCGATCGGCCCGATCAGTAGATCGAAAAGGATCGATAGACCCAAAGGCTGGTTCTATCGACTGAATGTTAATGTGTTAGCCGAGTCATCCTGTGTGCTGACATGACATCCAACATCGATAGGATAAGTCTTGGATGACTAACGTAGCATAGGGTAAGGACCACCTGGCTGATGTGGGGCAAGGATAGACTTTAACCAGCTACCATGGCAGAGGGTACGATCAAGGATAAGGATCGTGATGCTGACGTGATAAAAGATCATCCTCGAGGTGCTTACGTGAGGGAAGGAGATTGGACGAAGGTCGGATCGGTAGATCGATCGAATGAATCTGAATTTGATTTTCAAGGTGATCGGTATATTGATCAGGTAGATTGGTAGATAGATCTGGGTCTATAAAAGAAAGCCTTAAACAGAGGCTTCTTCATGAATTGCTAAGTGCTCCTACTCTCGCCTCGCTCTAAAACACCAATGCTATGCCGAGTTGCTGCTTCGACAACCATGCTCAAACTATGGATCCTCTTTCTTTGTCGGTATATCATTGCTTTCTCATTATCGTCTTTTGTGCTTTAAATTTAAAGGTCATTCCTCAATTTTTTTTTGTAAAGATGATTTTTTTTCTCTTTTGAAAAAGAGGCAAATAGTGAGTTGTCCATCGAAAGCGATCAAAGATCGCTGGCCTTGGATAAGCAGATGCAGGCTGTGAACCAAGTAAAAATAAAGTTATCTTTTATGTTATGTTTTATTTTGATATTTCGTTGATTATCTTTGAAAATGAGAAAATGATTTTAAACTAGAACTAGAGACGTGCGCTATTCACCCCCTCTCTAGCGCTCACTTCGATCCTACAATTGGTATCAGAGCGAGGGCACTCTGAATTGGTGCAATCACCAATTGAGCATTTTTTTCTTTTCGCTTATTTTTATGTTTATCTTTTTCTCTCGCACTACTAATCCGAGACCAAGTCTTGGTACATTGATAACAACCATCTTTTGACATATTATTTCACTCTTATACTTGACGTTTTAAATCCACTCGTATGGTTTATTCGCATGACTTATCATGTTTTACGAGCATTGGATTATTTAGAGCTTTAATGCAAATATCATCTAATTGACGACCCTAATGTTTGAATTGGTACATAATTTATTTTGTAGAGCATTTGAGGAGTATATCGATGAGTTTTGGGGCTCATTCAACAAGGAACACGACTTAGTTGTGCCCCTTGACACGACGAAGTCATGTCCTCCGCTGCACCAGTCGATTACACTAAAATGAAGAAGGCAACCCTAGGCACGGTCATGCACAGGAGCTCACCCCTAAGAACGGCCAAGGAGTGCCCACATGCACGATCATGGCTAGGTATGCAAGGAGACGCAATTTTGGGTTCGGTTCACGATTTTGAGAGGTTCAAGGGCAAGTATAAAGGGTAAAATCTAGTTCAGATGGAGGATCTCTCTTCGGCAACTCTCCATCAACTCTAGTCTCCTCTCCATCTTCATCTCCCTTTCTCTAGATTAGGAGGAAGGGAGGCTATCTTCCATCTCTCCCGCTCAAATTAGAGGGGAGAGTCTGCACTTGAGGAATCTCTAGCAATCCACATCCACCACTTCACCGACATCCACCTCTCATGCTCAGATTAGAGAGGAGAGTCTGCTCCATCTTCGACGACATTCTCCCTAGTTCAAAAGGATTAGGGAGAGCTTTGATTCTCCACCATATGTCGGGATTAGGGAGAGCGTATTTTGTTCGTCACCACCACTTTGTCGACATAATCTCTTCTTCGGATTAGAAGAAGTGAATCCATCCGCATTGACAAGCCCTGGTTCGGATTACGAGAGGCACTTCCACTTCAACGCCGAAATCCACACCCACCATCAGAGGGAGGGATTTCCACTTCACCTTAGTTTTGTAGCTTAGTTTCATTTCTGCATGTTAAGTGTTTGTTGTTATGTCCCTTACATTACTTTGATTTCTATTAATGCATTTATTTCATTTAATTCTTTCTTTGTCTTGTTCGTTTAATGTTTTAAGTTCTTGTCTTTTATTTGGATGCAAGTAGGTTAGGTTAGATTAGATTTCATTTAATGTCTGTGTTTCCTTTAATTCTCTTGCAATTGTAGTTTAGGTTGTATTAGATTTTAATTACTCACATTGCTTTTCATTCCTTAGTCTTAGCAACCCAAAATCCAAACCCTCAATTACAACACCAAAAACCCAAAGCAATAAATCAATTCTAAGAACTATCATCCGACCATTACATTTGTTAGGAGACAACCCAAGTCATCCCTATACTACATTAGCATAGAGAGAGTTCGAAAAATTAATTGAATTTGATATGATCGTGGTACGACATGCGATCGAACATATCAAAATTTTGGCACCATTACTGGGGAATCTAGCGGTGTTTGATAGACTTGGGATTGTTTCTACTTTTATATTTTTCTGTTTTATTTAGTATCTCCAAATGCCCTAAAACTTTGCAAGTTGAAGAATTTGGGTATAGGGATCAATACTCACTGCTTCACTGTGAATAACAACCTATTTTGGCCAAATTCTATCATTTAAATCCCTTTTTATATTTTTTTTAAAAATTCAAAAAATTTCATTTTTATTTTCACTTAATTTTATTCGTTTGGTGGTCACAAAAACTAAAAAAATATTTAGGGTCAAATTCTCTTGTATCCATGTGTTTTGTCTTATCAATATCCTATGTCTTTTGATCTTGTTTGTTAATGTTTCAAGGTAAGACCAATACATTACTTCTACGAGCAACCATGAATCCTTACTCTTAGCAATTTGGAGACTTCAATAAGGCTTATGATTATGAAATTAGGCAACAGAGCATAAAGAGTCAGTTGGATGAGTTAGGTTTTCTTCTTAGATAGTATGCTAGGAACCAATCTCAACAAATGCAACCAGTGCCAGAAATGAGCGCCTGTCATATGTGTGGTAGTCCAGTCCATCCAACTGATCAATGCCCCATCATGTACCCAGATGATGGTTATCTCTTCACTAATCAAAGAGCGCAAGCAAATGTTTTTCCTATTAAGCCTCAGTGTTACCAATATCAATATCAGAATGTGTATGATCCAACTGCTAGCACTCATATTCATGATTGAGGAGATCATTCAACTTAGTATTATCAACCCCAACAAATTTCAAAGCAGCATGAATACTTCCAACCTCAACAGCAAGATAGGTATGACTCATTGTCAAATTCTGTAATTATGGTTGGATGGATCATGCAAATTTCATGTATGGGAACGTATAACAGATTCTTGAGCAACCCTAGTGCTTCCAATTCCAGCAACAAAATGTGTATGATCCATTTGTTAATACTTATATCCAGATTTTAGAGATTAACCAGATTATAGTTATGGGGAAGCGCAACAACAAATCGATCATATTTTCTAGCACATAAAATTTTACTGACATTCTGTTGGGTAGCCCAATGCGGGTGTGTGCTAAAACACATTTTGTAAACATACAACGGAAGAAAAAATAAAAGACATAATAACTTAATTATTACACAACACGTACCACACGCATACATGATACTTTCATGTAGACATAATCACAATATAGAATTTTACGTAAATAACTTTTATTCTAGTTATGCCTAACGAATTACGTAAAGCGAGAATGACATCAACCAAGCGACGCTATGAAGCCTCGCTTTTATTCGTATCCACGCTGAGAACTCCTCAAGATGACTTTGCTAAGTCTGAGTCGTGTCTCCGCTTTGGTACTAGATGAAGTGGGGAGACCGAACGATCCAAGAGAGGGATCTTGGCTCGATTCATGTCCGACGGCCGAAGCAATCCGATGACACAAATCAAGGTTAACTGAGCCAAAGAGGGGCTGTTGTTCGGAATTGTCTCTTGTTGTTCCAACCCTCTTGACACTGTCCCTTGCTACTATCGGTGATGTGGTCAGTGGGAGGAAGGGATGGAGGTCAGAGATGGACCTCCGGTGGCAAGGTTGGCCGACAACGACCCAAACTGCTAGCAAGCAGCCGACTATTTGTGTATTGTGCACGCGAACAACATTGGGTGTGCAGATAACGCTATGCTGGCCAAAGGGATTATCCTCCGGCATCCTTTTGGCTAGTAGGAGAGGCTAGCCGGCAGTGCTTGGCGGTGGTTGCGGCTGCACAAAAGGGATTTCCCCTTTTGTGTGGTCGACAGCAAGAGAAGGAGGAGAGGAGAGGAGGAGGCCAAATAGAAACCTAACCTTTGGGTTCTAATTAGATTAATTCTTTCTCTCCTTATGGAGGGGTATTTATATACCTCTCTATGATAACTTGGGGAACAAGTCATCTTCCAAAACTAAAACCCAATAGCAACTTGATCCAACATCATTAAGCCATGGTTTGGTTCAAGATTAAACCATGTTGGTTCAAAACTAAACTACTTGGTTCAATAACCAAACCAAACCATTTTGGTTTATAATTAAACCAAAGAGGGTCCATTTTTTCTTCAAAAGACATGGCCCATCCGCGCTTTCGCTGCGCCAAATACCTTCTATATTTGTCCTTCATCTGGTCTAACCAGACTTTGTTTCTCTTGATCTGAGAATCTAATTTCCAAACTCATTTTAAGTCTTTCAAATAAACTCGTAGTGCGTGTGACCTTATAAGTTTTCGATTATGTTGGTCATTCGTAATTAACCATTAATTACGAATAGATCATGAGTGACACCTAGTAGTACATCATAACCCCAATTGATCGAAAAGTCTATGGTTGATTCCAGAATCACTTCTTAACCCTTCAGCAGCTACAATGAGTCTTGTCTCATTCCTTTCATTTATCTTATACCCACTTGGTTCAGGACATGGTCTATGTGTCAGTCCCCACTAGGCTGACTATGTCACACCTAGCCCAAGTAGTAGTTCCTTGTTTTGTGGATTCGAATTACTCAAACATATTGTCCAAGAAGATCATTCTCTTGACATTTTATTCTTTGGCCAAAGACTTACGAGTAATAATCTTGAAAAGTGGCCATAAGGTATACATCTCCTTATACAAGGAATGGTGAATCGTCTGTGGGCTATTCAAACACCTTCGGATACTTCAAACTTATACTCAATCATCTTAGGTCCATACCTCCAAGGAGATGCTTAAGATGTCAAAGTATAAGTTTCCATGACCAAGATAACTTGAATACCTCAAGTCGAAGGAAACTTGCACTCGAGCTGTAATGAGATCTTCATTGACATATCCATATATGTAAAAAATAATATGAAGTCTCATGGCAGGTCACTCCAATAAACTAGTTACCTTTAACTAGCATCCACGTTTAACTTTTGACATCACCATGTCTTCAGTCAGTGAGGAGCGGTTGCTTAGATAAATCAAGGAGTATAACATGTTCTAGTCTCATAGAATTGATGATATCCGAACTGATCAATTCATCAACTAGGGATGTTTCAATACATTCATAATTACACATGTAGAGATACTCACTAGTTGTGATTCAATCATAAGTTCTCTCATGCTATGAATCGTATTGCGGATATTCAGTAAATGAGTTTAAGATCCAATCATACACAAAAAATATGCACTCAGATAGTGAATCATTTATTTATCTAATAAATAGTATATATCATAAGATAATTGCTTTAGGATACCTCTCAAATATAACATATTCCAACACTACAATGAGCAAGCTCTTGATCTTAGTCAAGCATATATGTTAATACAGGAACTGAAAGAGCTTGTGCAACAAATGACATTGCAAACATAGCAAATGACATTGCAAACACAGCAACAAGCTGTAGGATCATAAAAGCGCTAGAGGAGGGGGGGGGGTTAATAACATGTCACTTTTTCTTGTTTTTCAAAACTTATTTTGTCTTTTAAGAGATAGGCAATGGAAAATAAATCACAATACAAAGAGACTTTATTTTTACTTGGTTCACAGCTTGAGGCTGCTAGTCCAAGGCCCGCGGTCTTTGACCACTTTCAATGAGCAATCCACTAGTGGTCTCTTTCCCAAAAGAGAAAGAGACTTGTCTTTTTACAAAAAGAACGGTAACAAGCTTACCGTTCCTAGACAATAAAGCACGAAGATGATTAAGTAAAACGATACGAAAGTTCATCATATCATCAGCGTTTTGGTGTGAGATGAGAGTGGAAGTACTTGGAAGTTGGTGAAGAAGCCTCGGGCTGAGGGCTTCTTTTATAGGCCCGGATCGGTCTATCGATCCACCTGATCAATATACCAATCGCCTTGGAAATCGAATCTAGATTTGATTGATTGGTCTACTGATCCGGCCTTGTCCACTCCCATTCCACCACATCAACATGTCGATGAGGATCCTATGCCACATCAGCATCGCAATCCTTATCCATGACCAGTCCTTCTGCCATGTCAGTTGGTCAAACTCTATCTTCATGCCAAGTCAGCCATGTTATCCTTATCCTTTGCCATGTCAGCCATCCAAGACTTATCCAGTCTGCATCGGATGTCACGTCAGCACATATGATGACTTAGCTAACACATCAGTGTCGATCCAGCTGATCGATCTACCAATCATGTTCAATTTACCGATCCAGCTGATCGATCTACCGATCATGTTCAATTTACCGATCCAGCTTATCAGTCTATCGATCCTACAAAATAAGGGTTAACATAGTAATATGCAGTTTAAGAATAATTGAGTTTGATATTCACCTAATTATCCGATCTTTACTTCGAAATTCGAGTGAATCCCTTAGTTGGATTGACGCCTAAGGCTGCCTCCACAAAGAGGACTCGTCCTAACCCATTGTTCCTTTCAAAAGAACCACTCTACTACAGGAGCTTACCTCAACTTACCATTGGCCAAACCCTTGGTCTTCCAGACCTGTTTAGGTATTCTCTGCTCAACATCCGATCACTTGACCCCCTAGGCTTTTAGACTTGACCTCTGATCCTCACTGACTCATCAAGTCCTTCCTACTAGATGTTTAATCCACTAAACCATCTAGACTTAGTCGCCTGGTGTCCCTGATCTATTAAGGCTTCCTTACCTAGTCACTGATCCAATTGACCTACTAGAACTTTCACTTGCCTAGTATCCAATCTACTTAACTTACTAGGATTTTCCTAGTTGAGCTACCTGCACATTTAATCAACCTTGTTAGATCACAATTAAGCTTAACTTTGAACCCTTTACCAATATCAAAACCCAAGTTTGATTATCCGGTGCTCCTTGCACCAATACAAGCGACATATATTCTCCAGTCCCAGTAGCGAGATGAAGCATCAAGCTAGAATTTGCAGATAAAATTAGATCAATTTACATCATCCATCAGCTATATGCAAGCACAAGACTTCAGTCAGTTTTCCTCAGAGAATCTACCTAATGGTATCTCCGTGCTCGAGGAAATAGATTGTAGAGTTGGAAATTATCTTGTCTCTGATTCCGCAACTCTATAAGACTCCTCTAGTTCTTTGTGTGGCGGTGATGAAGTTGTAGATGATGTTAATTTTGACTCTAATAATGATGCATGCAAAAGTCTGGAGGAGAATATTATTGTTGTAGATGTTATTGTCTCTGATAAAGCTGCTGATGTTGTAGATTTAATGATGATGTGGATGTTTGCAAAATTTTAGATGCACCTATTGTTGTTAAAGATATTGATGATGCATGCATGCATATCTCTTGATGAAGTTGTTGATGTTCCAGAGATTGAAGGTTATGATATTGAGGAAGATGAGCAGTTGCCCGGTATCAATTCCTAGAATTACCATCTTTACCAGAAGACATGTGGGATAGTGGTAGCATGCATAGATGATGAGCTCATCCCCACAAGAGTGATGAATAGCTAGAGGCCCCAAGACTGGACACTCCCATGTAATCTGAAGTCTCCAATATTTACGTTGAAAAATGCTCTGACATCAAGTGTAATAATCAGAACCCTAGAGTGGATTCTATACCTAAATTGTCTCCAACCATTAGGAGTTAAAGAGGAAATGGTGGAGGAAGCGATGTTCACTCCAGCTCAGATCACTCCTTTTCTGGGTTGGATGCTCAAATTGAATCGTCTTCAACTGTCAGGCACTAAGAAAAAAATGGTGGAGGCAGCGGTTGTTATCTCCTCTGCAAGCATTCCGCCCCCAGAGTGGATATTGAAATTGAATCACTTACAACCATCCATGAGAAATTACAAGGAGGCGATGATGGAGGGAGCTGAACTTGACGACCTTGATCATATGAAAAAGGCGCTCACCTCCATTCGGATCATTCCATCCCCATCTTGGATGTTAAAGTTGAACTATCTTCAACCACCGAGGAGTACCTTCTCTCGAATCATCCTGCTCCTGGCCTAGCTACTACTTCTGAATCGCCTACAATCGCCAGGAACTCAGGGGAGTCCATTCCTTTCTTTCCTTTTCATACTTTTCTTTATCTTGTTTGTTTGTTTTCATACTTTGCTTTCTTGCTTTGCACTTTGTTTGGTCTTGTAGATACTTTGCTTGTCTTTGAGTCATATCTCCCTACTTGTTTTTTCATAATACTTTAAGAATCATAAAAGCTTTTATATTTAACTGTCAAGTTTTGAGATCATATGATATGATTGAATACATTGATTGCACATTATCGTTAGTGTTGTGATGGTCTCTATGTTGATTGATTAAGTTTGATAGTCACATTTACCTAATGAGGATTATTGTCATGTTTATTCTTTATCCTCTCTTGTGTGTGAATTGCACTCATGACACTTGTTTCTATAGAACTTGCTTTGCTTCTATTCAAGATTACAGTATCATTTGGATGTATGAATGTGATGAAGACCCTCTCGCTTATTCACTCCTTGGTTTCCTTTCTTGTTTAGTTACTAGTCAAATAACCCTACTCATTCATTATATTTGTCTTGCCACATTTGTCTTGGTTTATTCTTTGTCCTATCCTTTTATAAGAGTATTGGGTGATGACATGGTGGGTTACATTGTCCGAGATGGACAAATTCTAAGTGTGTGTGTTGGGGGGGGGGGTGAGTTTTGTGTGGAAATGAGAGTGTCTAGAATGTAACCCGGGCAGACCATGCTAAGTGACATGGTCGTGCCTCATTCTGGAAGTCCCACGTGATTAAAACCACTGCCTGGTCGTGTTGTGTGCCACAACTATGGTAGCTTCTGAAAAAAATAAAAGAAGAAGAAAAAAAATGAAAAGAGAAGAATAAGTCATTATTGATTAGGTGATGGAATGTACAAAGGAAGTTGAGAAGTTGGGTGAGCTTTTGCGTATGTTACATGATTGTATTTATCATGTTCATCATTCCATTACTCTCATATTCTCTTTGGATCTTTTTCTTGCTTTACTGTCCTTTTTTGTTTCTTTTGTTCCCTTTCTGTCATATTGTAACTCTAATAAGTCCTTTGGATTTATGCATATGTATAATTACAGTAGTGGGAGTAAAAAATAGCAAGCATATAGTAGTGCAATTTAATGAGTAGCATTGAGTGGAAACTCCACATCATAGATGCTTACTTGAGTGAGAGCAAAATCACTTACCTTGTGAGGTTCTATCATGCTTAATTTATACAAATTGATTAAAATCACCACTTAAAATCATAGATGCTTGCAGAGGAGATGACGACCGCTCCCTCCACCATTTTTTTCTTAGTGTCTAGCAGTTGAAGACGGTTCAGTTTAAGCATCTAACCTGGAAATGGAGTGATTCGAACTGGGGTGAACATAGCTTCCTCCACCATTTCCTCTTTAACTCCTGACGGTTAGAGATAGTTCAAGTATAGAATCCACTCTGGGGTTCTGATTATTGCACTTAATGTCAAGGCCTTTTCCAATAGAAATATTGGAGACTTCAGATTACATGGGAGTGTTCAGTCTAGAGACTTCATATTACAAGTGCAATAAGAACTAGCTTGGACTACGGTTGGCGCTCTAAATTGGTGCAACCATCAATCGATCATTTTTTCTTTTCGCTTATTTTTATGTTTATCTTTTTTTCTCGCACTACTAATCCAAGATCAAGGCTTGGTGCATTTCATTGTCTTTTGTTCCATGCAATAATTTTACTAAATGTCCCATTAGTAAGGCTACAACACGATTCGATCGTCGCTATTCTCCAACGACTACTTCGGCTATTGGAAGGGCAAAATAGAGTACCACTTGAAGACCCAGGTGGAGATGTGGATTGTGTTGGATTGAGAAAGCGCTAGAAGGAGGGTGAATAACATTTTTTGTATGCATTTAGAATTCATTCGTAAACACAAAATAGATGCAGCGAAAAAGATTAAGAGTAGAAGGGGACACTTTAGTTTACTTGGTTTGCATCCTCGTGGCTACTACTCAAAGGCCCACAATCAATTTGATTGCTTTAGTAGGCAATTACTATTAACCTTCTTCCCAAAAGAGAAGAAGGCTCGCTTCTTTTACAAGTATAAGGTTAGGTAACAAACCTACCAACCTTAGAATATTTAGCACATAAAGAACCGAGTGAAAGAAAGACAACAAGCTAAGCATTATCAAAGTCTAGGCTTGTTTGAGCTCGTAGCAATGTCGTGGCATTGTTGCATCATTATGGCTTGAGTGTAGCAATGTTTCGCAGTTGGAGAAGCATAATAGAGTGCGTGGATTGATGATATGAAGGAATTGGTCGTGACCTTCTTTTATAGCCTGATCCAGGCGCTTAGATCGGTATATGATGCCTCCAACAACCTCTATCCGATCCGACTTCGTTGTTGACTCGGCCAATTCAGGCGCTTGGATCCCTTTTAGGCGCCTGGATTGTTGACGTGATAGCACCTGGTGGAAACTTCATCCGCGTCGTGTTTATCCCTTCTCGGGCACCTTGATGCTGATGTACACCCCCCAATCAAGGCATGCCACCTCATCTGGATGTAGAGCTGAACTTTGATCAAATAGGGCGCTTGGATCTGATAGGGGCGCCCGGACTTTCGGTCGCTTGGAACCACTTCGAACGCTCGGAGTTTCCTTTTTCAGCCAACTTTCATACTTAGCTTCCTGCATTATAGTGTTAGCATAGTAGATATAATATAATGATTATGATCGACAGCTCTTCGAGTTGTTTGGACTCATCTTTAGGTTTCCCGTGAACCTTAGGTTGGACCTACGCCTACTGCTCTCTTTCCGAGAGCGCATCTTCACCACTCCACTCGGGAGAGTTTACCTGTTGCCAAACCTTGGTCCACCCGACCTGTTTGGACTTTGCTCAACTGATCTTGACCCTCAAGACTTTCCACTAGACCTACGACCCTTGACCCGTCTAGACTTTCCACCTGATGTTCTCAACCCCTAGGACTTCCCTCCTGGTGTCCTCGATCCCCAGGGCTCCCCGCCCGATGTCCTCGATCAGCCAAGACTTCCTGCCTAGTCCCTCTGACCAGGCCTTCCTGCCTAGTTCCTTCGACTATAACTTCCTTGCCTAGCCTCAACTAAGACTTCCCTTTCCTAGCCTCAACTAGAACTTTCCTGCAAACTTGGCAAGCACATTAAATCTCAAAGAGGCTTAACTTTTAATCCTTTGCCAACATCAAAACTTAGGTTTGATCGTATGGTGCTTCTTGCACCAACAATCTCCTCTTTTTGATTATTGACAACCTGGTTAAGAGTTAAGTAAAATAGATATATCATTATTGCATTTAATGTGACATTTAAAGTAAATAAGAGATTGAAGAAATTTAAGTATAGAAAAATATTCAGTGCAATACATTTAAGGGTTTCTCATCTCCCCATCTCCCTCTCAATTTGACATCTCTCCCCTTGAATTTATGCATGTATTTAATGTTTCTTGAATATTTTCTTAACTTTTCTTTTCCTACCCCTTTGCCAAAAATAAAAAGTAAACTAGGGAGTTAAAAACAATACATAGTAAGAGAGATTTTTAAAAATATTTCTGGAAGATTACTCACTAAGTATGTGGATAATAATTTTGAAAGAGCATTTTAATGAGATTTCTAAAATATTTTGAAGTTCTCATAAATTTTACAAGGAGTTTTCAAAAAGCATTCTTATGAGATTTTTCAAGTAAGTGAAAAGCTTTTTCAAACACTATTTTTGAAAATCTAAACAAGATTTTTTAAGTGATAAAAGACTTTTCAAAAACTATTATTGAAATTTAAAATAAGAAACAAAATTAAACTTTTAGAAAATGTGTTTATCAGTCAAACAAAAAATTGAAAGATTTTGAATTTCCATGAACCTTGTGTCGCGCCTTGGAGCTATATTTGTTCGACGAAACGGACGGTACCCCCTAGTGACAATGTGATTAAAATAACTTGGTATAAGTCCACATGACTTACACAAGTCAAACTTACGCAGTTAATAATATCCAAATAACCAATCAACATATAAGAAAAATAAACCGAATGCTGATAAAAATAAGGTGTGTGCCGACACGGCTTAACATCGCAACAAAATATCCAAAACAAATACTAAAAGGGAATCCGAAACCACAACACAGTTCACTTTTTACAACATAAGTGCAGAAATCAAAAGAATGCAAATAAACTGAAAGTGCGAAAAACTCTCCATGAGACGTAGGACAGGTAGATAGGATCTCCCAGCGATAATAATGATCCTCTATCTGATACTTGAGGAAAATAAACACAACAAAAGGGTAGTGAGTCCAAATGACTCCACGGGTATAAGAAAGATAGTGCATGATAACTATTACAGTAGGAGATCAAGGTACATACAGTCTCATGGAAAAAATTCTACTATGTATATATGACCAAGTATTGTACATGTGATCTACTATGCAGAAATATAACCCAACATCTCTATATAGCATAACGATACTCTTAACCATTTTAATACAGTGCAGTATTTGGTATAAAACCTAACTCCAACCTATGGGAGCTATCACAAATATAGATGAGTCATCTATATACATGTACATACATCCATCGAGTATACAATTATCACATGCAAGTGCAACAGAAGTCAAATACATATGCAACACACATCAAATACATATGCAAAGCATGGTCACTCCGGCGTACCCCTCCAGCTACTACAACATCTGTGTGGCCAAGGGGGGCAGGACGGTGACAACTGATCGCACTCCAGCTACCACTACTTTGAGTGGCTGAGTGATCAGGATGCAGGGTAGATGTCTAGCTTCAACAAGAGGTCTCTGTCTGCACGATGCTCCAGCTACCACTACCTAAATGGCAGAGCGGCACGACAAGACGATCTGCTCCACTCCATATACCACTACATAACTGAACGAGTAGTCAAGAATATGACTAATGACTCTCTCAACCACAAGGGAGACAATGATCATCAGCATGCAATGGTATACAGTGCATAATGAAATGAGCATCACACACATATGAAAATATCACATATAGGTAAATACCATAATATAGTATAATAAACTCACATAGGTGGACACATATGAAACACATCATACCCATGTGTAACGACCTACAATGCACACCATAGACATATGCACCAAACAACAATATGTCCAATAATAAAACAACAAAAGCATCATATGAAGTAAATACCTATGAACACACCATACACGTGTGTAACGACCTACGATGCATACCATACACGCATGTACCCAACTGGGATACACACCATAAACGTGTGTACCACTACCAATTATCGATCACCAAAAGAACGAGACGGCATGCATAACCAAAATAGACTAATTCAAGATCAAGCATTTAAGCATCCAAAGCAAGAAATGACATGAATAGATTTAAGGTAATCACAACTACCTATCGAGTCTATAATATTCATGCACCAAGTTCAAGGTACTAAAAGATACAAGGATAGAAGTACCCGCTTCCAAATAGGTCGTGCCAAATACCCTTAGATCTGATTCTCCGTCTCGAATTTGGATCCTATAAGAAAATATACAAAAACTATTTAAATGCTAAATTTGTACTAGTAATAAACTTACTAGCAACACTATATGGATTAAATATCTAATTAATGGATCGAATGGATATAATTTAGGTTTAGAGATTCATTACCCTAATCACATTAACAAATCTCATAAACCTACATTTCAATTTCCAATCCTTTAACTACACATAACCCTAGAATTACACCCAAACAATACAACTTCGTTTAGGTCTTAATTCTTGAGAGATAGAATACCTCCTATGTCATCAAATGATGATATAACCAATCCATTACTACATAAACATATCCATCAACTAATTATAAGGCTAATGAATCATAAAGGCTCTTTAACTTCACATTTTAACTCATCCAAACAAATCTAACCACTACTACAAGGTACAAGAACATAAACTCTTCAACCTCACAAACCTACCAAAAATGGAATTTGTACATCTTGTTTGATCCTCCAAGAAGTTATATACATACATCCCTAAAGTCCAAATCAAGAACCCTAATACACAAATACGCAAGATCAACCAAGTGACACAAATTGGTTTCAAATTCTCCATACCATTACTCACAACCATAAACATGCATGACAAACAAAGATCAGACCCCAACCATCCAAACAATAGAGAATCATGACATCCTTCATATCCAAACCTTAGCCTTGAGCCAAATGAACTCCAATACTAGCTAATCCACTAGACCAGATTTCATGTTAACAATCTAATCAATCCAAGCTACATCAGAAACTCTATAATTCCAAAAATAGAATAACAATGAACATGCAAGTACTTACAATTAGAGATCATACCACAACCATCAAATTTGAGGAGTAACTTGACATGTTTCATATCCAAATCCTAACCAAATGAACTCCTATACTAGATGATCCATCAAGTTAGATTCAACGTTAACAATCTAATCAATCCAATTAATATCCTCAACCCTTACCTCAACTGGAGTTGGTTTCCGACTCTATTAGGGATGGTCGGGGAGTAGGATTTGGGTGGCCGATGGCTAGATTTGGAAGAGAAAGAGAGGGTCGGGTGAGAAGAAATCAATGGTCGATCAGAAGTAACAACAACAAACTCAGAGCAAATGCAAGGAAACAAGGATTCTGACCTAGGTTTGGCTCGGTCTCGGCTATGGTGGTAGCTCTGGTGAGGTGGCTTCTAGATTCGGAGGGGCTTGCCGGCATCACAAGGATGACCGGAGAAGATTTGGCTGGGTAGTGGTGGTCATCGGTCGACCTCCTGAGAAGCAAAAAAGGATTGGAAAAGAGAGATAGAGGGGGGGAGGTTGCTCCTCTCTAATTGTTGCCCAGCCTTGGCTATAGACTATGGTCGGTGGAGATGGATGCTGGTGACTGACCTCCAGAGGAGAAGAGAAAGAGGAGAAAGAAAATCGGGTTGTTTCTCTCCGATTAGGGCCTGCCCATGGTTGACCTCCGGCAGCAATAGTCGACAGCAAAGGGGTTGTAGTCGCATCTTCGGCATGGCAATGGCGATCGTTGGCCGACGACTCAAAGGTAGCGATCGGGCGTTTTTGAGAGGAGAAGAGAGGTGACGGTGGAATTTGGGAGAAGAAGTGTCGAGTGATTTGAAGAAGAATTAGGTGTATTATATAAACTTAGGTTTATTTAAATTCAACCCTAGGTTAATGAATTCAATCAACTCCCATTTAATTGATATTTCAAACAGGCTTCCCAAAAGCCTATTATTTGTATCCCCGTAAACTCTTCTAATTAGCTCCGATTAAATCCAGAAAAATTCCTAAAATTTCACATAAATTCTATAAATTTATTTCTTATTAACGCTCATTATTTAACTATTTTTAATTGTCGTATTTAACATAAGTAAATTAGATGAGCGAATCTAGTGAGGCCGAGTCCTAGTGGGGATGGTAGGCATTGGTCCAACTTAGATCCAAATTAAAATTTTAAGTTGAGATCGTGACTATATCCTGGTCGTGGTTAGACAAGATCTAAGTCATAAATGATAAACTGTTCATCCATATATCTTTCTAACTCTGTATTGCAAGGTTATATGTAGACCTTCGAATTGTGCACACGTGGCCACTCACATAACCTTATTCCGAGTTCGGAGTCAAGAGTTATGGTATTCGAAAGATTGCTTTGTCGAATTTGTGGTTGGAGGCGCCCCAGACGGGTTGGAAGCGCCTTGGATGGCTTGGAGGCACCTCGGATGTCTTGGAGACGCCTCAGAGTGGAGAAACAACAAATTTTTTGAATTGAATCATCCTCAATGGAGGCTCCCCCAATGAGTTATAAAAGAACTCACCGAACAGCAGTGAAGATATCAATTCTAAATGTTGTTTCTTCATAACATTGTTGCTCCGTGCTCCAAAACTGCTGTGCTATGACCTTGCTACATCGAACTAACACCAAAGCCACCATTTACCATAGAATCTTCATCAACACCTAAGCTCATCTTTGTTCATCTTCAAGTGTTGGTAACAAGTCTACATTTTATTTAAGTTATTGCATAGGGAAGTGTAGGGTTGTTACACTTCCCTCATTCTATGATCGATTTCTCTTCTAGAGGTTTTCCGGAAGAGAGTTTTAGTGGATTGCTCATTGAAAACATCCCAAAGAGGCATGGTCCTTGGAGTAGTATTCCGCGAGGGTTGCGAACTAAGTAAAACAAACTGTGTACTAGTTTTTGTTTTAACTTTATTTTTCCGCTGCGTACGTGTGTTTTCCGAATGAGTTTTCAAAACTTAAAGAAATTTTTTAAACACATGATTCACCCCCCTCTCACGTGCACTCATCCTACAAGTGATATCATAGCGGGAAAGCTTGATTTTAGTGCAACCACTAAATCAAGAAATTCTTTTTGTTTTGAGTTTTTTTTCGTTAGTTTATTATTATTCCTTCTGCACTACTTACCCCAAGATGAAGTTATTCCTTTGAATTTGTGTCATGCAAGAAAAATGACGCACAAAGAAATGTTGGGACGAAGCATCCATGACCCTCCACGGTACGAAATGGACTACTTCAGAATATGGAAGCATCAGATGGACTGCTTCTTAATGATGACTTCAACTGCGGCATGACACTAAGGTGATCCACACAAGACACAGTAGCGAACACAAAGGTAATAAGGCTAATTTTAAGTTTATTACCTAACAAAATTACGTGTAGAATTGGAGAACACCAAGATGTTTACAAGTTTTAGACTCAACTAACCAAGCTTCACAAGGATCTATCAAAACTAGAGGATCAAGTCAGAGTTGAATCCAAATACGAGTGCAAACCAATAGAAAAGTCTATAGAATTAGGGGTTGCGCTTAAGGTTAGTAATATTTATCAAAATATCCCTGTCAATAGTAATTTAAATGACATGCATGATATTTACCAAAATACCTCTGTTAGTAGTAATTTAAATGACGTACATAATATTTACCAAAATACCCCGTCAGTAGTAATTTGAATGACATGCATGATAATTTAGATATTTACCAAAATAGCCCTATGCATGTTAATGTTAACTCTGATAAAAATTCAAAAAATTTAAATTCAAATAATTTTGAAAATTCAAATAATTTTGAAAATTCAAATAATAATAAAAAAAATTAATTTTAATAATCCTAAAAATTCAAATATTAATAAAAATTTAAATTTAAATAATTTTGAAAATTCAAATATTAATATAAATTCAAAGTTAATTATGTTAAATACGATAATTTTGGCAATTAATATGTGTTAACTGAGAAAATAAGTCTATAGGAATTTTTGAGGATTTTTTTTAAAAAAAATCTGGAATTAAACAGAGCTAAAACGGCAAGATCACGGGGATAAATAATGGGTTTTTTATATATAAGACCTATTTGATATAACAATTAAATTAGGAGTTGATTGGGTCAATTAATCTATGGTTAGGTTTAATTAATCTAAAGTTTATAATCTAACCCTAAGATTGAATCCTATAAAAAAAACCTTATACTTAAGTTGTTCACGAGCTCAACTCTCGGCCACACTCGATTACTCATCTTCCCCTCAAAAACTCAATCTCCTGATCCACTCCCTCGTTGCCGGCCAAGCCCCAATTTGCAGCTGCCGTCGGCCAACTTTACTTAACCCGATCGCTGTCGTCTCGCATCTCCTTCTCCTTTACTCGCTGCTAGCTATTCCTGATCTGCAGCCACCGTTGGCCAGTTTTCCAACCTGATCGCTCGCCTCTCATCGCTGGTTGGTTTTGCCCTGGATCTGGATTCATAGTTGTGGCTAGCCTTGGAATCCTTGTTCCTGTTAGAGATCAACCTCGATCCAATGGTGTCAGTGGCTCTACTGCTCCGGCCAAGCCCTTTGTCGCCGGTCAAACCATGGTCAGAATCCCTTTTCTCTTCTTCTTCTTCCACTGAATCAGGATTGTCATTCTTCACATTTGGACCAGTGAAACCTTATCTCCGATTTTTTCCACAGTGTCAACCAAATCTGGAGTATATGATGGTCGAAGTAGCATCTGCCACAAGTAACTCCAGCCACCTTTGAATTTGATTTTCGGCAGCCACATCGGAATAAGGGTAAGGTTTGATATGAAATTTTCCTGGAAATTCGATTTAGCTGTGGTGGGGGACTGAATTTGGATTTTTATCAGGGGGGGAGGAAGAAAATTCCAATTTTCGGCCAATCATTTCTTCCACAGAACACAACGATGTTTGAAGGAGGTAAACAATTTATTAGGGTTTGATATTTTGGGGTGTTCATCATGAAGTGGAGGTTTGTGTTGTTGATGGTATGTTTAGATTGTGTTAAATAGAATAGTGTTCTTGGAGGCTAGTATTAATTGATCTTCATATGTATAAATATACCTACATTTATAATCAAAAGAAGCTAGGTTAAAAGTTAAAGTAATGTTTGTTACTATATTTGTGGGTATTGTATTGGATTTCGACTTTTAAATATGTGATATGTTAGGGTTGTTAAAACAAATGCTAATTGGCGGATCTAATAAGTTGATTATGTTGATCATGAATAAATTAAGTTACTTAAATTAAAACTTGGTCTAGTAATTATAAATCCACTACTAATAGGAATTGGAATGTGGTTAAGTAAAGGGGGTTATATTGAATGATGTAGAAGGATAACCGAGGTATATGTCCCCTTCATTATTTTATGTTAATTGTAGAGGAATAGTCTAAAAATATATTAAGTAGAAGACTCATCTTATGAATTAAACTAAATTGATATTTAATAATCGGAATAAGATTAGAAATCATTACTCGAATTATGGTGGAGAGCTACTATAATTGTGTTCTATGAATGTAGGGGTTTTATTCAGAATAAAGTATTTGGACTCGGGGACATTCAGTACGAGCTACGTTGGAGGCGGGTATTTCTTCCTTTGTTTCAACCTTAAATATTGATCTTAGTGCATGATAAAATTTGCTTAGATGGATTTCATATTTACCTTGCTCTAGTTATATTTGTACTTGAGTTTGATCTTTATATGCTTGCACTTTATGCAATATATTTTATTCACATGCAGTCTCCATTTGATTTCCTATCTTGTAGCGAACATGTATAGGGAATATGCCTTAGTAAAATATTTTATGTACATGTAGTTGATAGACACGCGTTTGGCATGCATTTATGTTTGTATGTGAGTCTTGGTTTCATTTATACCATGTAGAATTGAGTTGGACACGTGTGAGATGTGTACTAAATGTTGTTATAGTTTGTACATCATATTCTTGAATTGTGTGGTTGACACGAGCATGACATGTAGCATCTGTGAAAAGGTTATGATTGTAGATGTGAACACGTGTATGACGCGTACCAAGGTTGATATTGCATATTAGCGTTTATCATTTTTGATTGGTAGAATTTTCACGCGCGGATGGTGTGTAGTATGATTACCATACTTTTATGATTGTAGCTGAGTACATTGGTATGAATAGTTATGTGTGATGGCAGAATTTTTGGTCTACCTATCACCACGATGTGCATGTTTGCTATCGGCTATGTCTCATATTTAATTGGTTGAGTGAGTCATAGCATCACGAGATTACATGTTTGTTATCGGCTATGTCTCCAATTCAGTTGGTCTAGTGAGTCGTAGCATCATGAAATTACATGCTTGCTATCGACTATGTCTCCTATTCGGTTGGTCGAGTGAGTCATAGCAGCACATGTTGCATTTGCATGCTATCGACTATGTCTCACATTTAGTTGGTTGAGTGAGTCAAAGACATGCTACTATTAGGGTTGTTATACCTTGGTTGCCCACGAGGTTATACATGGTAGAGAGTTTCTCTCGCAGCCCGTAGCTAGATAGCTACCTCCTGTCTGCCCAAGAGGCCATTCGTGGTAGAGCGTTCTCCCGCAGACAGGGACCCTAACATTTTCGAACTACTCACGAGTATCGTGGTAGAGTGTTTCTCCCGTGGTCTATAACTAATGAGCTAGGTGTCTTTGTCATTTGTATACCCGGTGGTGGAG
>JBBUKS010000044.1:8738897-8750155 GCA_038050645.1 Hedychium gardnerianum
ATTATATACGGATGCATATCAGTAAATTAATTCAAATTACCAATCCACACGTTTTTAGTGTCAACTATTTAAATATTATTTTTGAAAAACAATGGAAAACGTGTGGATTGGTAAATATTATTTAAATATTATTTAATAAATTAATTAATTTATCATGTTATGTGGGGTCTATTATTCATATTAAATTTTAAATTAATCAGAAATGTATCTAATTTCATAGATTTGAGAATTATAAATTAAAATATTCAAGGCTACATTAGATAGAAAAAAAAAAGGGAATCAAATGTGCCCTAGAACCATAACCTTTTATATACAATAAAATAGGTCTTCAATGCATCTTAAAAGATATATAATCTATTAAGTTTCGATCATATTTTAAATCCTTTATTTCTAATAAAACAATAGCCATGAAAATTTATCCAAGGTTTGTGATAATTTCAAATTTTGTTACATAGAGGTGCACAAAATTTTCACTAATGTGATCCTAAAGGAGTCGAATCATATTAGGTCTATTATACATAATTTTATTTTATATCTTAAAATTACATAATAATTTTACCATTGCACCAAAACTCTTCTTCTTCAAATTTTATTATATAAGGATACTAGATGATGAAACAGTCATATAGGAGTCTCAATTCGAGTAACAAGGATATTATAAAAAATATTTCAACTCAAACTCGAACACAATCCGAAAATCCTTAGCTTGAACCCGAATAATTTGACCAATCCGAATAATCTAACCGACCCGATTAAAAAAGATTTTTGTTTTTTACTATTTTCTCTATAATTTTTCACTTATCTCAATACTTCATCATTATCATATTAACTATTATGTACAACATCTTGATTTTTAAAATAAAATTAAATTTAACTAAAAAAAAAACACTAAATCCTAAATTCAAGTCAACTCAGATCAATCCAAACCCAATCCAATCATAACACAATTCCAAAAACTCCCAACTCGAATCTAATCCGAATATAAATACCTCTAACCCTAATCTGATATTTTTTAGATAGACTTAGATTAAATTAGCGGGTCGGATTCATTTTTAACACCACCCCTTAGAGCAGCAACATGTACAAGCTCAATCACAGAACTGCAGGGGATGCTTGGCTGAAATAGAAAAACATACTGTTTATGATATAATTTCTCAATGATTGAGAAGGGTTTTTTTTATGATGTTGCTATGTACATTTTCTCTGCTTTCTTGCAGTGACAAGGTACTCTTTATTAGTTTGATCAAAGATACTAAACATTAACAGTGTATTAAAAAGAAATTTATTAGTTTTCAAATAATTATGAATACCATAAGGTTAATTCTCTATTAGAGTTATAAACATTAACAGTGTCATATTATATTTTACATTGATGAATGGAATTATTTGCGAATTTTTGGGGAATTAGGCCTACTATATGAAACTTCTGGCCTAACATGTGTTTTTCACTTGATACCAAATGCTTAGTATCTAAATTTCTAAGAATGCAGAGGTGATAAACTGGATAGCCACAGGCTGATAACTTATGCTGCAAAACAAGGATAGGAGAAGCAAAATGATCTGGCAGATGAATTGTTCTACAAGTAATTTTGCCAGGGGAAGTTCATTGGAGTATTTTTCCACAAGGTGTAAAACAATTTCCTGGTATCAATTAGGTTAAGATTATACTTTGCTACCATTTCAATCGAGTAAGCAAGAGAGATGATGCATGATAACTTCTATGAATGGGGCCATAGGGTTGCAAAACAAGGAGCAGAGGAATGGTTCAAAGATGAGAATAAAGGGGTGAAAGAGGTGCAGGAAGAATTTGGAAAGGACAGTTCAAACATCATAGCAGTCCCACATTTTGTAGTATGAGAAATACTCTTCAACCAAATAAATGTTTCATGTGTGGAACAAATTCCTAACTTATTTACCTATCAGATAAATGGGAAGTATGAGGCCAATGGAGGTCAACCACCTAAAGAGTTCCTGAGAGCATTTGAAGCAGCTGCATCTGATACCTGACGGTTTAGTTCTTGAGGATATCTCTTTCGCACCTGTGTTAGAGAGATCTAGTTGTGATGGTCGGCTTGTAATGTGTGTATGCTTGATGGTAACTTTGGTGCCAAACTTGCTTTTCAAGAATAAATGCTTATGTTACTGCCAATACTTGAAGATAAAACAATTAAAGTTTGCAGAAGAAAGACCAACAGTAAGACAAACAAAATATGGTAAAGAACTAAAAATTGAAGGCAATGCCAGAACTGCCTATGATAGTTTTTTTTTAATTATTATTTATAATGCACTATGGTAACCAAAAAATTTCTCAACTAAATAATTCAGAACAGGGTGGTGAGGGAAAAAATCGAAACAATGAGTAAAGTGTTTCCATTCACAGTAGAATTAGCAAATGTCGTGGGAGGTAGCCACTGGAGAGAATGCCAGGCAAGTTCACTCATCTTCATTAAATAGCATTATCTGGAAGAGGAACAAAAAGGTAATTAGCAGGATAGCAGGTAAATTGCAGCGTTATGTACATGAAGTGATGATTATTTAAGAATAACTTTTCCAATCTTTAACTTATTGTCATAATGTCATTGACCTTACTGATTCTTCACTTGTGATTCATTCGTAAAATCTAAAATTGCTCCAGAATCTAGCGATTAGCCTTCCCTTAAAATATGGAAGCCCAAAAGGGAAGAGTCATTCCAATACCGAATGTCAACCTAAGACACTGTGGCATCCTTGGTAGCTATGCACAGGAGAATCTTAGTAGAAGGTAGTAATGTGCACACAATTAAGCAGTGGAGTTTCTTCTCTCTATGTTTGCCTAACTAAATATATAACCTCGAACTCAACATTACCAGGTGTATGCGACTGGATTTCATATGTAAAAGCCCAAATGGTATGTCCATTCCAACTCAATGTCTAAGATAATTAGATGGGAGATTTTTGGTACTCAGCATGTTTATAGAGGCCTCATTTATTAAACTTGAGGATGAAGTTTCACGCTTCCTTGGTCCTTTAACATGAAGAATCTAATCCAAGGACAACAGCCAGTTGATATAATATCCATCTCCTGGATACTCTCTTTTCCATACTTCTATTATGTTTTACTTTATAAGGTAATGTAAATTGCATAGCCAGCTCCCTGAAAAGGGTTAATTGCAAGCCCATATCCGAAAACTATTGAGTAGCATAGCAAAAAATACCATCATGTATATTTTTGTGTTCCCTAAAAAGTTTATCCTTTGATACATACAGATAGTTCCCATTCTAATAAAAGAAATTGATTTTCGCTCTAAAAGGAATAGTTACCTTGCTACAGAAAGGGCAGGCATAACTTCGCTCCATCCATTCGTATATACAGCAAAGGTGGAACTGATGGCTACATAGCAAAGTAGTTTTTGGATTTTCAGTTGTGTAATCTGTAAACAAATACAAATGATTTACTTAGAGAGAACAAGGAGGTTAATGCAATCAGTCACAGGAGACATACCAAACCAAATGACCATGCAAATTTGCATATCAAATCAAATCATATAGCGTAATCAACTTACCCTCAAGGCAAATTGGGCACGCATCTTCTTCTTGAGATGCTGGATAAAGATTTATTCCTCTAGCAGTAGTTTCCACTGATGGCTGATTATTCGAACTCCAAGAATGGCAAGCCTTCAACCCTTCTCCATCAGCAGATCCATTTCCACATCTGTTTGATATAGAATTTTGGGGACCTGCTAGAGTTTCTGCATGCACTAACACAAGGCCATCATTTTGTCTCTCCTGTTCAAAGACCCTGGGCTCATTGTCTGACAGAGGGACAGCAGCTCTCCCCTGCTCATCTGAAGGAACAACAGGACCTTTGGCATGTTCCGACTGAAAGTCAATATTCAGTCTCTGTGGCTGGTATCCACTAGGAACATTGTTTGACAGAGAATTGGCTGTATTATGTGCAGCATTGACTTGTTCCGAGGAATTGGGAACAACAACTTTTTTCTTCTGAACAATGAACGGTAATGCAGAATCAAAATAGGTTAGTACCTAATAATACAATCTTCAATTGAATTCATACATGTTCAACAGTTAATCACACTTGTCAGACCTCGGTTGCTCACTTATTAGCTTGAGGACGCACACACCAGTTAATGATAGGAAGGGAAAAAATCAGGTCATAAATAGTGAAATTGAGAACACAATTGTTCTTGTAGAAATATCTCTGATCCAGAAAGGAAAATAAAATGGTTACAGAATTAGTTTATTTGTGAATCTAGGAATTTCTCTAAATCTAATGAAATTTGTAAAAGCCAATCTAATGTTAGCTATGGTTGGAAATACTGTGTGGTAACTGGTGAAAACAGTTACCATTCTGTTAAGATTGTTTAGATGTACTTCTTTCCTAAAATCCTCTATAGGTGATATGCTTAACATATAAAATTAGTTCAAAAGCTAGTAGCTTAATGTGACACGATGCATGATGAAGAGTAGACATATGCTAGACATATGCGATTAACTTAGAAAAAAGCTATATTTATTGTTTACAGATTAAAAAACAAAAGAAAAACATGCAGAAATCTTTCTCGATGTTATAGGCTCTTATGTACATAATCTTGGTTTCCAACATCTAGTATATATCTAAGGTACTAAATTATTAAAATCTTCAACTTGCTTTTTGTTAGTACTCCAGTAACTGAATGACCAAAATAATCAATATTAAGGACAACCTGAGCTTACGCATTGAGTTACGGATGAGATACTTTTGAGGCATGGAAAAAGCTTTCATATGATTAAATTAGTATGCAAATTGTAATTTTTGATGAGATGAAAAAAAGAGATTCCAGTAGGATTCTCTTATTACAATATATGTATATGGTTACAAAGAAAGATTAGGACAACTACTATCATTGAAGAAACAGGACAACTGCATTTTAGAGAAAAAATTTAAAAAGAAGTTGTTGTGAAGAACCATATAACCTAAACTTCTATGCGCAAATAAATTTATATTATTATCTTAAGGGAGTTAATGCATTACAAAATTGTCATTTCCAAATAATTCTTGCTTGAGTAGTATATAAGGAAGATTTTTTACAATAATCAACCAGTACAGGGAGAATCGTTATCCAAAATTTATCAACTAGAATTACTCATCAGATGAACCAAAACAACATTGCAAGCAACATACCTTATTATGAAAGAACCGAAAGAAGCAGCAGTCTTGTTCTTGTTCTTCCAAGTTATAATTGCGAAAACAGCAAAAGACACAACCCATATCTACAAATTCCTCCTTTCGTCAGTGGACACTACAAAGGTTGGCCTTCTAGTCTTGCAAAAGAAATTAGGCACTTCAGCATGTTGATCGCTGGAATCTATCCCGAACTTTTTTTAGAAAAGGCAGAAATAAAGAGAAAGAATATCCGGTAACATGCAATAAATTTCTAATTTCGAACTATTCACCTCAACTTCTGCTCGAACTCTAAACTTTCAATAGGGAAGGGAAAAAAGGAGTAGAAAATTGGGAATTTTTATAAGGAAGCAAAGGGAAAAGTCTCTTAAATCCGAGTGAAAGCAAAAGCACAATTCACGAATAAATAAGCGGCCTTGACTTGCCCATGAATTGATTCGAACAAGAAAACTAAACGATGAACAACCAAACAATTGGGAAATTACAAATCTTTCATTTTTCCACTCCCTATCACAAAGCGGAACCTTGAATCGGAAAAGAAAAGAAGCAACCCCTAAAATACCGACTTAACCCATCACAGAGGCAATCAGGAAGCGCGATGAAAATGTAGAATGACAGGAAAGGAATCCACAGAACCTCAGCCCTCGTCTTCGTCCGGACGAGTAGCGCCCAACCCTGAACAGAAAGGCAAGCGCAGAAGAAACGAGATCATCGAGCGCCCACCGGAGAGCGGTGCATCGCCGAATCCGAACCCTACGCCGGTGAGAAAGCGAAGATTTGGCGAGAAAGGAGTTCAGGAATTGGGACCGAGAGTTCGTGCGCTCAGTGAGCGTGAAGTGCGTACAAAAACTATGCAAGCGAAGAAGGGCTTAATAAACGGTAAACCCTTGTCATTTATCCAAATCACCCCCTCAAACTTTCTCTTTCTCTCTAATCACTACAATAAAATTTCATATTATCATCTAACCTTTTCGAGCCGAAATTCTCCACCGTCAGTTTTCCATATCCAAATTTAATCAATCAATTGTGCAAAAGATTGTGAAAATTCATTGTTCGAGGGCTTTTGTGATTAATAACATGTCAGGTATTTGATTGATTTATTCGATGGAAAATTCTATCGGATTTTGTACTTTTTCTTCATATATTATTTATTTAAATCGTATTGTTTTGTACTTGAATTGTTCAATGATAAGTTTTAGAATTTGGTATTTTAGGATTTGAATCGCGATATGTATAAAGATAAAATATGCTCTTTAGATAATTTTATATATTTTTTACCTTTTCAAATAATTTGAAATTCATTTTTTTTATTCGTGCACGTATGATTTTGGTAAATATTTTCAAACAAATTTAATATTTTATTTTATAAAAATTTATTTATGATTGTTAATACATACAAAGTTAACGACTCAATTATATAAATAAACTTGAATAAACACCTTGGATACATACGTGGTGTTTAATTTAGAATAAGGATTGTGAGTTGTTTATAAATAATATTTATGGATAAAATTTATGAATTATATTTATTATTAAAAAATTTTAAAATTTTGATAATATCTAAACAGACTAAATTCAAGTTAAACTCAAACTTATAAAAAAAAAATTAAATCAATCATTTCAATAACTTGATTAATTGTTAAACTCGGTTCGATTTAATTCGATTATTTATTAAATAAGTTTTAACACTATAAAATTTAATTTAATTTGGCTCATTTGTCATCATAAATCTATAAATCATAAGGGGGTGCTAGCTTATTTAGATCTATTTATAAAATTTAAATTTAACTTATTTAATTTGTTTGGCAGATGACATAACTCAAATTGATGATTCTTTCGGGATGCTCGAGTTTAAAAACACTTCTGCCCTGTTCTCCCATGACATGCTAAAAAAATATGACAAAAAATTCTTCATTTTTGATTTAAGTCTTTGGCTCAATTATTTGTAAGATAATCAATTTGATTTTATAAAAAAAAAATCATCAATCATCAAAATAAATTAAAAAAACATACACAGAGACTCATCCTAACCGTCAATATTCTCCAATCGATTATCTATTAAAGAAAAAAAATATCTCAATAATACATCATAATTAAATCTTAAATTTTAAATATCTAATTTATTATTAAAAATCTAACCACGACACACTTACTTTTTATTCAGATGGATGAACATGGCAGTTTCTGTCAACAAAAATTACGTACCCATCTGTCAACATCTTACCGCGAAGAAAGAACCAAGCAAGACGATGCACACTATCTTGAATTATTGCCCTTGGAATAAGGTTTTTCTTTCTTCCATTAACTTCCTTCAGTATTTAATTTACTGCAGTGTAGCAATCGGGGTTAAGGCCAGACTCTGCCCCTTTTATGTATTAGTCACGGTTCGGACTGGCTAGATTAACCTTTGTAATTTACTTCCTTCGTGTTGGTCCTAGGACGGACTGACGAAAGCGCTGGAGACGAGCGTTTCACCTTTTTACCACAATAGGATTAAGGCCAGACTGCTGATTGTTGTTGCCCAATAAATAGTAATTTTCAGTCATCAATCAATAAAGGACATGACAGTCCGGTGCATGAAATTTAGGATTTATATGAAATCCTCGAGAAAAATCTATTGTACACAATCTTAACTATTTTGTAAGAAGTTAATTTCAAAACTCAAGCTCGTGACAGGTCACACGAGAATGATTAGTTATTGAGAAAATATAAATCGATCATTTTCTTGCGTCTGATCACAGAAATGGAAACATCAAGCTGAAAATGAGCAAATGCAGCTGATTTTCTCTACATCACCATGAGTGACTGTGACTACTCACTTTACGTCCTCTCGAGGCAATTGAAAGTCCCCTTTGCTGCTTATAACTGAAGTGTGTGCAGATCCTTTCTTTGTTTATCTCAGACCATGTTTCTTCAGATGGCTTGCAATGGAATGGCCTCCTCCTCTTCCTCCTCCTTCCCCTCTTCCAATTCTCTCCTTCCACCCCATGCAGGGATAAGTCCAATGCCGGGGAAGAGGTGTGTGACCATTGATGAGATGATGAACGAGGACGAGTTATCGGAGGACGATGATTCAGCGGTCGGAGAGAAGAAGAAAAGGCTGAACATAGAGCAGGTGAGGAGATTGGAGAGGAGCTTTGAGCTTGGGAACAAGCTCGAGCCTGAGAGGAAGGTGCAGCTGGCCAAGGCCCTCGGCCTGCGGCCGAGGCAGGTGGCCATTTGGTTCCAAAACCGGAGGGCGAGGTCGAAGACCAAGCAATTGGTGAAGGATTATGATGTGCTCAAGAGGCAGTTTGAGGCCATGAGGACAGAAAATGACTCCCTCCTTGACCACAACAAGAAGCTCCAAGCTGAGGTTCAAGTTTTAATTGCTTACACTTTTTTTTTCTATGATCATATTAAACAAGTTAAGTTAATTTGCAGATTTTGGCACTCAGAGGCAGAGAAACATCTGATGATCTCATCATCAATCTCAACAAGGAAACTGAAGGTTCTTGGAGCAACAGAAGTGAGAACAGCTCAGAGATTAACTTGGAGATCTCAAGAACAATTTTGCCTTCCTTACAATCACTCGAGCAAGCTGATCACATGGCCCAGAAACCAGCTTCAGCAGAAACCAGCTTCAGCAGCTTGCTGTGCAACATGGGAGACGATCAATTTGCGTTCTGGCCATGGACAGACCACCACCACAGCTTCCATTAGTAGTCTTCGTTCATGGCGAATTAATTGTGAAAATTGCTACGTTATTTACACTGTTTTGCAGACTTGAGTTTGGAGTTTTAAGTCATTATATGTAGGTAGGAAAATGTGACTTCCACAGCTGAATCTTGTAAGAGTTCATAAGGAAAATAAAATATCTTTCGTGCCTGTAAATCTTTCCATTCTGATGCCAGAAGCATTCCAGGGAGGAATAGAGTCAAAGATAAAGCTCTAGGGAACACAGTTCCTTGAACCCTTCTAAGAGTCAGAATTGGATGGCTCACAACTTTGAGGAAGACAGCACCCTTGATAATCACTCGACCATCATTTTCCTATTGCTTTCAGATTATCTTCTGCAAATTTCATTCAATGCTCTGCCAAATGTGATACACTTTTTATCCCCCTCCCAAAAAAAACATAATTATATTCACCTAAAACATCGCTCACAATCCGTCTTGAAAGAAGATAAATCATGAACAATCATATTTAAAGAGATTATTCAGTCGTCATAATTTATTTTCTTTACACCCTTATACAGTCCAAACAAGTGAGTCTGAAAAGAAAAAGTTGACAGATCACAGCCAAGATAAGGTTTGAAATGATGAGCATGAAATTGAAGGGTGATAGTGAAGGCCTTGAGAGCGATCCAGTGAATGGATCGCAAGGGTTGTGGCCAAGAGTGCTAGCTGTGGCTCATGTGGGAGCACAAGGACCAAGTCTTTGCATGGCCAAGAAAGGATACACAAGGACAGTTTGGTATATCTGTGACATTTCTTGACTTGATATATATATAGTTTGGTATATCTGTCACTTTACAGCAGGCCCCAAAGGTGAATCATTCTATGTTTCACAAGTGTTTTTTTTTTTTCTGATTGTATTTAATTGGATTTTCACATTAACTTTGTTAGATCAAGTATGTGTTAGGCATGTGCAGAGCACACATTAGGTGGTGCAACTTCAGTCACATGATTTTTTAATAATAATTATATTATTATTTGATCACTTAGCATGTAATTAACTTCTATAACAGATAAACGTTAACAACTAACTTGTATAATAATAATTTTATATTATTTTAATTTTTTTTATGAGTAATAATTTAATTAAAATAATATTTTAATAAAAAAAATAAACTAAGGAATTTCATCACATTCACTATATTTAAAATAAATATTATCTGACCATGATTAATCATATAAAAAATAATAATTAATTGTTTATTATAACGTGTAAAAGTTGACGGTTAACTTCTACAATAATATGATTAAATTATATTAATTTTGTTTATTTGAGAATGATAAATTGATTAAAATAATATGAGATTCCATCTCATCTATTATATTTAAAAAATAAATATTATTTAATCATGATTAATCATTTAGAAGTTAAACTGATTGCTTTTACGTATTTATAAACTTCTTATAATACGTAAAAGCAACTAAGTTTGACCGTCAACTTCTAAATGATTAATCATGATTAAATTTATTTTTAAATTTCTTAAAGTTTATAAATACGTAAAAGCAACTAAGTTTGACCACACAATAAACATGTTCTTTAAAAAGAATGAATATAAAATTACAACTTGAAAAGAGACACATTTCTCACTGTATTTTATTATGGATAAAAATTTAAAAAACGTCCTATCTTTTTTCAAAAAAATATCAAATGTGCGTCTGGAATTTTATCTTAAAAATATCCTAAGCCCACAATTATTGTAACAACTAGCGATCAATTTTTATATTACAATAGTTAGTTATTAGTTTCTACGTGATTAATTATGATTAAATAATATTCATTTCAAGTTGATAGAGTCCTTTTAATTTATTTTACTCATTAAAATATTATTTTAATTAAATTATCACTCTCAAATAAATAAAATTAACATAAATTAATTACACTATTATATAAACTAGCAATCAGTTTTTACATATTATATCAGCTAGTTGCTTTTACGTATTTATAAACTTTAAGAAATTTTATTTTACCTGAGGGCTTATTTCTCAGAGAGAAAATGCATAATAAAGTAAAAGGATAAAAAAAAATTAAAAAAAAAATGAGAAGATTATGGGTGGCATGATAAAATATATATATTATTTAAAATGAAGAGAATGATTTTTTTATAATTAATAAGGATTAAACAATTTTTTTATCCGATTTTAAATGAATGAGTTATGAAGCTTTCGGAACCATTTAATTATTTTTCATCTTTTATAAAAGAATATCATTGAAGATGATTGTTGCAGAGATGAGAATGTTAAGGTAGATGTGTAGACATACAAGGATGGACAAAATAAGAAATAAAAGTATTAGAGAGAAAGTTGAAGTAACATCTATTGAGGGAAAACTCCGAGAAACATGTTTAAGATGGTACGGACATGTACTTCGATGACCAATAAAT
>JBBUKS010000044.1:8754128-8766839 GCA_038050645.1 Hedychium gardnerianum
GGCTCGGAACTTGTTGGGGAAGAAGGAGAAAGAGGAAGAAGAAGAAGACTTCTTCTTTGGATGGCGGAAAGAGAGAACCCTAGGGTTTCTTAGAGAAGAAAGCTTCTTGAAGAGGAGGAAGAAGGGGGAAACGAGATCAAGGGCTTTGGAGAAGTTGGGAGCTCTTGATTTAGGGTTTGAGAGGGAAGATAAAGAGGTTCCAAAGAGGAGAAGAGGGGGCATGGGCTGGAGAAAGTGAGGCACAAGTCCAGAAATTAGCCACGACACAACCGTGTCTGGGACACACGACCTATCATGGCTGATTTTGTGGTCAAAAGCACAGTCGTGCCTGGGAGGCATGACTGTGTTATTTTGGAGAACACGAAGACATGGCCGTGTTAAAAATATCGTGACCTTCTGTTGTAAAAAGAACAACCGTGTCTCCCTCAAAGGTTAGCATCATAGCCCGTTTGTGGTAAAAAAGAAAGGTCGTGTCTAACTCAAAAATTCCAACGCTTCCCTTTCTATTGTAAAAAGTGTTGGTGTTGGGAGCACAACTTTTAACCCAAGATTTTCATATATGACTAAAATTAAAGTTAAGTTTGTTAGTGATCTAACAACTTGGTGTCAAGTGTGTAGGGCAGGTTACTTGATAGTAGAAAGTCCTGGTGAGTGAAGCTAGACTATGGAAAGTCCTAGTGAGTAAAGCTAGATAGTGAAAGTCCTGGTGAGTGAAGCTAGGTAGTGAAAAGTCCAGTGAGTGAAGCTAGGCAGTGGAAAGTCCTAGTGAGTGAAGCCAAACAGTGGAAATTCCTAGCGAGTGAAGACAAGAAGTGGAAAGTCCTAGTGAGTGAAGCTAAGCAACAGAGCTAAGTCTTGGTTGAGAACCAAGCAAGGAAAGTCCTAGCTGGGAGCTAGATGAATGATGTTCAGGTGGAGTAAGCAGCAAGGTGAAGCTTGGCAAGTAAAGTCCAAGTATGTGGAGTCAATTGGGAGTTGATTGCTTGATACAAGTCCAAGTGTGTGGAATCAGCTGGGAGCTGATTACTTGGTCACCCAAACTAGATGGGTCAAAATCGAGTCAAGTTTTGCTTGTTTTCTTGTTTGTTTTGTAGGAAACAACAGCTGGACGGAGACTCACTAGACTCAAGATCTAGGCGATCGAAAGGATCGGTCAACCGAAAGATCCAGTCGATCGTATAGGTTCGATCGATTAGGAGAGGATCTGATCGAGTTTGAACGAGTTGGATCTTAGATAAGGTTTTACCGAGCTCGGTGTGATCGTAGGGTGTATGGTCGACCAGGAGGGTCAAAACTTATCTCGAAGAGGATCGAGTTTGCATCCACGTCAGTAGCGTCCAGGCGGTCGGGGAAGTGCCGATCGAGTTGTATAAATGGGGGAGTCGAGGCAACATTTTTCAGCAACTCTTACAAATGTCCATCTTCATGCTAGTTCTATGAAAGTGCTCAAAACATCGCTCGTGTGGTCCGAAAAGCACCAGGAGGAGTGTTGCGACACTTAGGGCTTCAAATCTGATCTTACCGATTTTGTTTCACTTACTTTGTTATTATATCTCATAATCTTTCTATCTTATTTGTGATTGAGCCTAACAAATTTGTAAGAGGTTTCTCCACCTCCAGAAGAGTTCCGGAAAGGAGATATGCATAGTGGAAAATGGCTTCGTGCGTAGGCCTTGGGTGTACTAACCCTTGGGGGTTAGGAACCAAGTAAAAATTCGGTGTCAATTTCTTCTTTACTTTTTCTTTAAGTACTTTATTATTTCTGTTGTATTTCTAACATCTTTGATAGAAAAGAAAAGAACAACGATAACGATATTCACCCTCCCTCTAGCGTCGAACAAGATCCAACAATTTGGTATTAGAGCTTGGTGGCTCTTCACTGGACTAACCTCCTGAGGAGTAGGCTAGAGGCATAATTTTTGTTTTAATATTCTTTTCTTTTTTTTGTTTAACTAATAGTGCAGAAAGAATATGGAGTACGAAGGAACGCTCGGTTGATGCATCCAAGATCCACCACCTTACAAGATGAAATATTTCAAAGTTTGGAAATCAGAAATGGAGAGCTTCATACTAAGTGGTAACTTCGACGGCTAGGTGGCACTGAAAGAACCATCGACTAACTCAGAAGCAAATCAAAAGATAACTAGTAAATATTTTACATAACAATACTTTGTGTAGAGTAGGAAAGTACGAGAATGTCCACCGGCTTTGGACTTTGCAGATCGAGCTTCACGAGGATCTATTGAAGCTAGAAGATCAAGTCGAACTCACGCCCTAATTTGAGCTTGAGTCTGAACCGTCAAAGGAGAGAATCCTAACCATGATTCAAAAGGTATAAATGTAAATTTCACATAACGTTTTTTATGTGTAGGGAGAGAGGGCACTATAAAAATAAGTGGCATACTCATAAGAATTTTTCTTCACAATTGGTGGCAAAGGAGCAACCGATGTTAGGGACCCGAAGAAGCAAGGAACACGTGACATGTTTCAAATGCAAGGAGATCGGACATTATAAGAGCAAGTGCACACAGAAGAGATCCAAAGATCCAAGGGGAGCAATTAAGGTTATTGATTTTAAATTATATGAAAATCCTATTTTTGCTATGGATGTTAGTAATAATCTAGATATTTTCGATCATGTTAGCAATTTGGATCTACATGATAACTCTACCTTAATTTTTTCTAATAATTCATCCAATTCAAATTTAATTAATCAAGATAATCTTTAATTGAATAATTCAAATTTTAATTTAATTAATCAAGATAACTTTGAATTAATTAATCCAAATCTAATTAATAATTCAAATAATTTGAATTCAATCAAAGATGATAAGCATTTTTTCAAAATCAAATAAACCATTTTCAAAATTTAGAAAAATAGAAAAACCATTTTTAAAATTTAAAAAAACAGAAATTTAATTTTAAAATTAAATAAAACAAGTTATTCAAATTTTGAAAAATAGAATTTCAAAAATAGAAATTCGGATTTAAGTTTCAATTTTTTTTTTATAAAAAATCAGTTTTCAACTTCTAAAACTCAAAGTTTTGACTTAGGTTACAAGTCTAAAAGAAATCAAGAACTTAAAATTCATAAACCAAATTACAATTAAGTACCATTTAATTATGCAACAATCAATAAAATTTCACTTGATAAAACCATAATGTGTCAAATTGGGTTGACACATTCAAGGTTAACACAAAATGAATCAAATCGAGAATTTGATACAATATCTTAAGTGCTTGACTGTTTTGACTTGACTTGATTGATGACATGTTTAAATTGCCATGCTCATGCATACTTTATTTAATTGAAATTGTCATGTCTCACATGTCATGCATTCTATTCATGCTTTTAATTACTTATCTTAGAATGGATAGATAGGGAAAATATAAGACAAAGGATTTTAATCTTGAACAACAGTATCATTGAGATGATAGTAGGCTAAGGAAGCTTTATCGATGCATGTTTAGGCTGAATCATTCTACCTAGTGCAATTGGCTTTGTGGATCTAGTTGAAGCTACCTCAGTGTAATCTGAGTTAGTTAGACCAAGACTTAGTATTAAGTCCCTTGGGTTAGATGTTCTGGAAAAGCTTTATCTTAGGCATGTGGTTACTTTAATGATATCCATTCGTGATTCACCATAGCCTGAAAGCTTATTTTGAAAACACTAGCTTGGTAGGCCCAAAGCTAAATTTAAATCTAATATAAGATCAAACTTCCTTAGACAAATATTTTGATTGAATCAAATTAAAATTAAAAAACCCATCTCACAAAAATTTTAAGGGTAACGTGTTTGTATGTACTGAGACACATAGAACGGGTGAGATGTTATGAAACTTAAATTAAAAATATTTTTAAAAGGTTTTCTAAAATCTAGAGGAAAATTTTATTATAAAAAATATTTTCAAAATAGTGATTCACATAATAATGTTGAATGATATTTCATGTTTGATTGGGTGTTATATACATTTTCAAAAATCTATAACCTTTGAAATAATTGTTGTTGACTAACACTTAGCTTTTAAATTCATAGGTCAACCTAATATCCTAAACCCTTAGACACTTAGGTATATCTTCTTTGTGGTTAATAAGGATGTCCTAAAGGGGACTCAGGTTAAGGGAAAGCTCTCTTGAAATATCAATATTTAAAATATTGACACTTGTTTTTTTTTTAAAAAAAGGTCTTATTTTCAAAATCTTTTATTTCAAAATTTTCAAAGATATTTTCATATTTCAAAATTACTTCCTACTTGAAAATATGTTTCAAAATTTCCCTTCTCTTTCAAAATTTTCTAAACATATATCATATTTCAAAATTCCTTTCTTGTTTGGAAAATTACTTGGAATTACTTTAAAACTTGTTTAAAATACTTGTCAAATATATTTGTAATTTTTTTCTTCTCTCCTAACCCTCTTTGCAGTATAACCCATTTTTGATATTTATGAAAAAAAGGGGAGAGAAATTAATATCTCTCAAATTAAAACTTCAGAATTATTAAATTCATGGGGAATTATAGTTCTGAGGGAGTTAAAATTTGTAAATGATATATTCATGTATGATTACACTAATCCTTGTTTTTTTCATACATTGAATATAGGTTTCAAAATCATTATTTCTTGACTATTTTACTAACTTAGTTTTTATATTATCAAAAAGGGAAGATTATTAGTGTTGGGAGAACAACTTTTAACAAGATTTTGATATATGACTTAAGGTTAAAGTTATGTTTATTAGTGATCTAACAACTTGGTGTCAAGTGTGTAGAGGCAGGTTACTTGACAGTGGAAAGTCCTGGTGAGTGAAGTCAAGTAGTGGAAAGTCCTAGTGAGTGAAGTTAGGTAGTGAAAAATCCTGGTGAGTGAAGCTATGTAGTGGAGAGTCCTGGTGAGTAAAGCCAGACAGTGAAAAGTCCTGGTGAGTGAAGACATACAGTGGAAAGTCCTAGTGAGTGAAGCTAGCAACAGAGCTAAGTTTTGGTTGGGAACCAAGCAAGGAAAGTCCTAGTTGGGAGCTAGGTGAATGAAGTCCACGTGGAGTAAGCAGGAAGCTGAAGCTTGGAAAGTAAAGTCCAAGTGTGTGGAGTAAGCTGGGAGCGGAATGCTTA
The DNA here is from genome assembly GCA_038050645.1 of Hedychium gardnerianum. Lineage (NCBI taxonomy): Eukaryota > Viridiplantae > Streptophyta > Magnoliopsida > Zingiberales > Zingiberaceae > Hedychium > Hedychium gardnerianum. The sequence goes on from JBBUKS010000044.1 coordinate 8,759,237, forward strand.
ACACAAGTCCAAGTGTGGAATCAGCTGGGAGATGATTGCTTGGTCACCCAAACTAGATGAGTCAAAATCTAGTCAAGTTTTGCTTGTTGTTTACTTGTTTATTTTGCAGGAAATAGCAGTTGGATAGAGACTCATTGAAATCAGGATCTAAGTGATCGAAAGGTCCGGTCGACCATATAGGTCCTGTCGACCAGGAGAGGATCTGATCGAGTTTGAACGAGTTGGATCTTAGATAAGGTTTTGATGTGTGCATTTTATATAAGATTTCTATCGTAGTTTGACATACATCATATCTCATTTTATATGCATATGTCTCATGTTTTCATCTATTTGTGCTTCATTTTGATACTTTCTAGTTCGGAAAGATGCTTTTGTTTGTTTCTCATCGACAGAGCACAAAAGGAGCAAAAGCGGAGTTTAAAAGACCATACTCGAGTTCATTCCAGCTGCCATGACTGTGGCTATCTTAGAGAGGCCATGCCAATAGTTCTAGTGCTCACCATGAGATGTCCGTGCCAGCATGGGCCTTGCTAGTCGGTACGGGCCTTGCCCCATTTTTAGACGCTTCCAGTGCTCACCACGAGTCATCCGTGTCAGCCTCCACGATCGTGGCTATGGTCGTGGCTCTCTCGGAGTGGCCGTGTCGATTTGGCACGACCGTGCCACAACCCGGAAGTCCCCACGGCCTGACCGTGCTAAATTTTCATGGTCGTGGCCCATTTTTAGCTAGAAACAGTGCTCGCCATGACCAAGCCGTGGCGGCAGGCACGGCCCCGTGTCAACCTCTGATTCAACACTGCAAGCCAACCTTAAAATGGTCATAACTTTCGGTTTCGTTGAAGTTACATGGCATTCGACCTATCAAATTGAAGATAATTTCAAGCTTTACAAGTTTGGTTTAGAGTCCAACCTGAGAAAATGAGGTCTAATGGGTGAAAATCCGATTTTAGTAGAGCCTAACTAATCTAGCAGATCTGAATAGTTTGAGGAAGGTATAAAAGGGTCAAGGAAACCCTTATTTGAGGCATCTTGGACTAGGGAGCTCCTCCCCATTCCTTGAAGAGGGTTTTCCCATTCTTGGGGAAACTCTAGAACATCCATCTTCACTTATCAAGATGATTCATCCACCTCCGGAACAAGGATTCCTTCCGAAGACATTTCCTACAAATCTCGCTAAGCATTTTTCTTCTCTATTCTCTATTTTGGATTGTAAGAATGCTTCTTTCATTGTCTTTAGATTGCAATTCTCTTGTTATGGAGTAGACTCTTGATTCTAGGATTAGGGATTAACCCTATTGATATGTAAGCACTATTTGTTGAATCTATTGAGTTTGCATGTTTCTTATTCGATGATATGTATGTTTGTGGTTTAGGCCTACTATGCACACACAATCTTGATGCCAAAAGTACAAGATTCATATCCCATGAGGTGCGGGGATGAACATAAAGGAGAACCCAATCCTCTTACCCTTAGAAACTCGAGACATGGAGAGTCACCTACGAAAGTAGATTGGTATGCCACGAGGAGAAATAGGCTATCATAGATCTTAATGGATCAGTTCCAATTCGTCGCCACACAATAAGATAAGGAAACTTGGGGGTTGTGGAATTATGTGAAAGTGATCTCCTTAGGAAAGCAATCCCTCTTCTCTATCGCTCTGAAATTAGACGAAGAATTGGAACGAATACACCAGTGTAGTTCAAAAAGTTCACATCGGATACCATAGGATAGTCTACCTACATAATTAACCATTGAAGAAAGAAAATCAAATATAGATTAGGTGTTTACAATCATTGTGGAGAAATTGAAATTCTAGAATCATTTCTCCCAATCAATTCTCTCTCTCGGTGATCTTGCTCACTTTCTCTTTCTCTCTCCCTCTCAACTCTCTCTTGCGCTCAACTCACTCTCTCAAACTCTAGTTCTCAAGCTTTGAACCAACTCTCGATTGTCTAGATAACTAGCTTCACAAACTCAATTAGTGTTTAGTCAATAGTCCCTGTCGATCGATATTTTATTACTTGACGACAGAATCGTGCACTTGCGATTACACACAAAGTTTTTGGCACAATTATCGGGGACTATTTTGATTAACATTAATTGATTAGTGATTTGGTTAATCTAGATTTCTTTTCTTCTTTACTATTGTATTTCTTTTAATGCCTTTCTAATCTCTCTCTTTTAGGTTGGTAAATTGTTTTTTTATGAGCAAGATGGATGATCAAACTTAGTGGTTTGACATATTGGATGCTGTGAATTTTACTGACTATTATTGTGAGCTTTATGGTGTAAGTTGGCATGATATCGATAATTGCCCAATGCTTTTGGACCCTGCATTTAGAGCACACGGAGAAAAATGGGGTATCTTCCCCGACTACCTTCAATGGCCACAAAAATTGTATTATGAGATGCGCGAAGCAACCGGCCATATGATGTGTGTATTTCATATAAGATTTTATCATAGTTTAGTACATATTTTATCTCATGTATTGAGCATATATTCCATGTTTTCATTTATTCATGCTTCATTTTGATATTTTTCTAGTTCGAAGAGCTGCTCTTGTTTATTTTCTTTGATAGGACGTAAAAAAGGAGTTAAAACGAGATTTGATGATAACTTTCCAAGGGAAGAATAGCTATCACAGCTCGTGGCCACGGGCCGTGACTAAATTGGTGGAGTTGTGCTGAGAATTTGGAGCATATAGTTCTTGACACGGGGAGCCGTGCTTGCCGGCATGGCCCGTGCTCCATATTCAACCCTTTCCAGGGGGTGCCAGCCGACACGGGTCGTGCCTGATTTTTCGACATTTCCAGCGGGCGCCCCGGGGGGCCTATGCTAGCTAGCATGGGCCGTGCCAGACTTGCAAAGCTACTCGATTTCTGCCACGGGTGGGCTGTGCCGCCGCCCACCAACAGCCACAACGGTCGACACGGGGGGCCATGCCAACGGGCACATTCCATGTCGGGCACATTCCACCTATAAAAGCCAAATCTCATATCTAAAGAGGGGATCTCGATTGGGTGTCATCCAATGGCCCCAAGAATACTTTGGAGAGAAGATTGAGGAGATTTCAATGCCTCAACGCCTTGAATTCGGATTGAAAATCAATTGGAGACAAGTCACTATATCGAGATTAAACTTTTCTTCCTCATTTCTGAATTGTCTTGATTGCAACTGTATTCATGATGTTTTCTACTTGTAACTCCAATTTCATGAAGTAGACTCTTGATTCTAGAATTAGGGAGTAACCTTATTGATATGTAAACACTATTTGTTAATCCATAGAGTTTGAATTGTTCTTGTTCAACGATATAAGTGTTTATGGTTCAGCTCTACTGATTTAACATAATCTTGATGCCAAAGGCACAAGATTTGTATCCCACGAGGATTTGGGGATGAACCAAAAGGAGAATCCAATCCTTCGACCCATAGAACCCCGAGACCTGGAGAGTCGCCTACGAAAGTAGATCGGTATGCCACGAGGAGTAATAAATTATCTTAGATCTTAATCAATTGATTCCAATTCATCTCTTTACAGTAAGAGAATATATCTTGGGGGTTCTGGGATAATGTGACAGGGATCTTCTTAAGAAAGCAACCTCTCAACTCTGTTGCTTTGAGAGTAGACGATTAATTAGAACAGAAATGTCGGTGTAGTTCTAAAAGTTCACATAGGATAGTCTACTTACATAAATCACCATTGAGGATAGGAAATCAAACATAGATTCAGTGTTTACAATCATTTAGGTGAAACCGAAGTCCTAGAATCACTTTTCTCACTAATCTCTCTCGGATCACTCTCTTTCCTTCCTTTCCCTACTCTAGCTCAATTCTCATTCTCTCCTCACTTAATTCTTTGTTTTCTTTCCTTGATCTTTTATTCTTGAACAAACCAAACTCACGATTAGTGTAGACAACTGCATTTGCTTAGTATACTAGTACTTGACTACCATTCCCTATGGATTTGATCTTTTATTACTTGACGATACTCCGTGCACTTGTGGATTGACACACATCAATTTTTTGACGTCGTTGCCGGGGAATGGTTTTTGGTTGATATTAATAATTGCAAATTGATTGGATTAGATTGTTTTTCTTTATTGATTTGAATCTGCATTGGCTTTCACATTTCTTCACATGACTTCTCTTTCTTCTTCAGGGATTTCTTAAATTTGAATTACGTTGAGAATCAAGTGGATTAGATGAGGATGGTCGATGGGGCTAGACTTCTCAAAGACTATGCAACACCTTTCTCTCAGTCTTTGAGATCTTATATTGTTAGGCCCCCAATTGAAGCTAAAATTCTTGAACTTAATCCAGATTTGATCCTTATTATCCAACAACAGCAATTCGGGGGCAAATTTTCAAAAGATCCATACCGACATTTGAATCGGTTTCTAACATGTTGTGATATGGTAAAGCGAGATGACATTTCTGAGGATACAATCAGATTAATAGGGTTTGGTTTCTCTCTAACTAGTAGGGCAAGTGATTGGTTGTACTCGCTTCCATCATGTCACGCCCCGGGAGTATACTTATCCGTCGAAAAATGGACAACACCTCCCTTGTAACAATCACCAATTTCCTGGTACACAACCACGCAGTTGATAACAAATTCAAACCACGTAATTAATAATATTCAATAAACCAAATAGTATATAAGAAAGCAAAACCAAATACAACCAAAGATATAATGTTCGTGCCAACACGACTTAACACCACAAATAAACGTCTGAGACCAGAACACAATGAAAACCAAAGCCAACGCAGAGTTCACTTATTACAACATCATAACAGAATCCAAATGAAATAAAGTATAACCAAAATGCAAAAGCGAAAAGAAAATTCTCCAGTGACTCGGGACAGACATACTGGAATCTCCTGGCGACAGGTAGAAATACTAGCTGATACTTGAGGAAAAACAAACATATACAAAGGGTAGTGAGTCCAAATGACTTCGCGGGTATAAGAAAGATAGTACATGATAATAACAACAGTAGGGGATCAAGGAAATATACAGTCTCGCGGGAAGTACTCTATCATATATATATGACCATGTATTGTACATATGAATAACTCTGCAGAAGTATAGTCCAACATCTCTATACAACATAACGATACAAATTTACTATTCTAACTCAGTCATGTAATAAGTATAAGACCTAACTCCAACACATGGGTACTATCTCAGATATATGTGAGTCAACTAAACATATTTACATAAGTCCATCAAATGCACAGTCATCACATGCAAGTGCAATAGAAAAATAAAAAAGCATATGCAACACACATCAAATGTATATGCATGTCATAGTCACTCCAGCGTACCTCTCCAACTACTACGACATCTGTGTGGCTGAGAGGGGCGGGACGGTGACACTGATCGCACTCCAGCTACCACTACTCTGAGTGGCCTAGTGGTCAGGATGCAGGGTAGCTATTTAGCTACAATAAGAGGTTTGTCTGCACGATGCTCCAGCTACCACTACCTAAGTGGCCGAACGACAGGATAAGACAACTGCTCCACTCCAAACACCACTACCTAAGTGGCCGAGTTGACAGGAATATGACTTTGCCACACAATGATGCTTTGTTGATCCGAGCCATGATGGGAACTTTGAGGTAGCTTGGCTATTCGTAAACATCGAGAGTTCTGTCAATATTCTTTATCTAATTGTTCTATAGAAGATGGGGATGTTGATGTGTGTGTTTCATGCATATATTTTTGGTAGTATTTTGCATGCATTTGCATCATTTCATGAGCATATACTTTTGTGTTATTTTTATCTTTTTAGTTTGGAGAATTGCTCTTTATGTGTATTTATTGATAGAATGTGAATTTAGAGCTAAATTGGAGTCAAAAAGGTCTTTAGAGCGTGCATTCCAGCATGGTGCACGGTCTGGCCATATCCCCTAACACGGTCGTGCATCAGATGAGGAGTGGATTGTGTAACGGAGCAGTAAGGAGACTTCTAGAGCCAAACATGAGCAGGTCATGCCTGTTGGCACGATCGTACCCCTTGCTATCGGAAGATGAAGATGAAGATGACTAGAATGGAACACTGCTAGGTTATGCCTGGGGGCATGACCGTGCTTTACCCTCATGGTTAGAAGGCCACGACCATGCTTCCTAGCCACGGTCTGCTTCAATGGCGGTGCCCTCAAAATTTTAGGAAAGTTCATTAAGCTTTGATAATTTTGGGGGCTATAAAAATATCAAGAGGGCTCATGTTCAAGGGGATTGAAGGGGTTTTCCCATGACAAGGAACCCTAGGAGAGTCATTCCAAGGAACCAAGGAATTTCATCCACCATCGAGGAGGCTTGGAGTTCAACTGAAGATGAGATATATGCTATAATTGAGCAACTCTTTCCCTTTCTCTTTGATTTAGTTTGTAGCATGCTTTACTATATGTCTTTGCGTTGTAACTCTATCTTCATGGAGTAGTCTTCCTTAGTTCTAGGACAAGGGAGTATCTCGATGAATTGTAGACACTAATGTTTGATATGTGATTCGTATTTATTATGTATACATGTTAATGGTGCTAACGTGCATTAACATATAATGGGGAAAAGGGGAAGGACCAAGAGGTGAATCCAATTCTTAGATCCATAAATATTGAACTTGAGGGTTTGTTTACAAAAATAGTTCAAAATCTCTTGAGGGTATCATTGGATATCATGCACAAAGCTTAATGGGTATACCCAGATTCAATGTCACGAAGTAGGGGATAACACCTAGAGGACGATGGGGCTTCGTAATAGGAGTCTCCTTGAAAAAGTTATCACTTTAGTAAGGTTACCTTGAATTAAGCGTCGGGTTTGGGTAGACATGCCAATATTATCTGAGAGGAAGTATCGAATACCTCGGGATAGACCACCTGTCATACCCCGGGAGTATACTTATCCGTTGGCAAACGGAGAGCACCTCGCTTGTAACAATCACAAATTTCCTGGTACACAACCACGCAGTTGATAACATATTCAAACCACACAATTAATAGTATCCAATAAACCAAACAATATATAAGAAAGCAAAACCAAACATCATCAAAGACATAATATGCATGCCGGCACGACTTAACACCACAAATAAATGCCCGAGACCAACACAGAGTTCACTTATTACAACATCATAACAAAGTCCAAATGAAAAAAGTGTACCAAAATGCAAAAGCGAAAAGAAAACCCTCCAGTGACTCGGGACAGCTAGATTGGAATCTCCCGGCGACAGGTGGAAAGTCTAGCTGATACCTGAGGAAAAATAAACATTTACAAAGGGTAGTGAGTCCAAATGACTCTGCGGGTATAAAAAAAGATAGTGCATTATAATAACAACAGTAGGGGATCAAGAAACATACAGTCATGCGGGAAGTACTCTATCATATATATATAACCATGTACTGTACATAAGAATAACTCCGCAGAAGTATAATCCAACATCTCTATACAACATAATGATGCAAATTACCATTCTATCTCAGTCATGTATTAGGTATAAGACCTAACTCCAACACATGGATACAATCTCAGACATAGGTGAGTCAACTAAACATATGTACATAAGTCCATCAAATGCACAGTCATCACATGCAAGTGCAAC
>JBBUKS010000044.1:8766939-8780958 GCA_038050645.1 Hedychium gardnerianum
CTTGGAAGTGAGTGACAAGTCCAAGCGGGACTAGGCAGTGGAACTCCTGGTTGGGAATAGATAGTGGAAGTCCTAGCGAGTGAAGCTAGGTAGTGGCAAAGTCCTAGTAAGTTTAATTAGACAGTGGAAAAGTCCTAGCGAGTGAAACTACTTAGTGAAAAAGTCCTAGCGAGTGAAGCTAGGCAGTGGAAAAGTTCTAGTGAGTAAAGCTAGACAGTGACAAGTCCAAGTGAAGTAAGCTGGGCATTGAAAGCTTGGCAGACAAGTCCAAGTAGAGTCAACTGGGAGCTGATTGCTTGGGCAAAGAGAGAAGTCTTGGAGGAGTGAACTCCAAACAATTGAACCTAGTAGGTTTAAGTAAATCAAGTATTAGGTTTTGCTTGTTTACTTGTTTGTTTTGCAGGATACAACAGCTGGAGGAAGATTCGGGCGGGACACCGAACTCAGGATCCGATCGACCGGAAGTCGACGTGATCGAGTCCGAACGAGTCGGGTCTTAGATAAGGTTTGACTAAGCTATGGGCGACCGTAGGGTGTTATGGTCGATCGTGAGGGTCAAAACTTATCTCGAAGAGGATCGAGTTTGCAGATGATTCGGCGGAGGTCCAATCGCCCAGAGGGAGGTCCAGTCGACCGGAGAAGTGTCAATTGAGTTGTATAAAAGAGGAGTCGAGGCAGCGTCTTCCAACAACTCTTGTAAGCATTCATCTTTATGCCAGTGCTCAGAAAGTGCTCTAAAGTCCTACTCGTGTGTTCCGGGAAGAGCTAGGAGGAGTGTCGCGACACTAAGAGTTTCCAGCCGGTTCGTGATGAGTTTATTTTTCTTTTATGTTTGTTATTATATCATTTATTTGTTTTCATATTTGTGATTGTCCTTACAACTTGTAAGAGGTTTCTCCGCCTCCGGAAGAGTTCCGAAAGGAGATACAAATAGCTGAGTGCGTAGACCTTGGATGCATTAACCCTGGTGGTTTGAGAATAAAGTAAAAAATCTGTGTTATTTCATTATTACTTTTTTACGTTTATTATTTCCACTGTGCAAACTAACGACTTTGATAGAAAAAATGAAGAAAATTGATTACGCTTTTCACCCCCCTCTAGCGTCGAACAAGATTCTACATCTATCACTAATAAATCACTAAGAAGTTAATTATTGGAGCCAATGCCTTTAGAATTTTTACCTTTTAAAAATTATTATTTTTTTGACTTTAAATCTGTACCCTATAATTGTTTTACTCTTGATTTACATCTTTTTGGTTAGAGTGAATTACCAACTTAAATAAACTTTTTGATAAAAGTTGAACAAATTTAACTGTATACTAGCATATGATCTCCAGACAAAGTTATACAACATAAAAATGTACAAGTATCAACCATGATATGAAATCATGTACTGTATTGGACGACGAGGTCGAAAATTATTAAAATTTGGCACTATTTGACATAAACAATGTCTCCTCTATCGTTATGTTAATCATTTCAATGAATTTTGCGTCGTATTAACACTTGACACCTAGTGTTATGTTAACACTTAGATATTTCTTAGCACGACATGCTACAACATAAATTGATAACGCTTTTTTAGCTTGTGTACATACAAGATAATGTCAAAATTGTATGATGTTATATTATGGAACATAAAGTCTATACAACTATAACTATATAGTTATCTTCTTGTTTTCTTCTTCATCTCCTTCCACCTCTAATTCGCCATCAACACCATACATCGAAACATCGACACAATAGAAATAGTATTAAAAAAATTAAAACTCCAGCTCAACTCGAGATTATGAACCTTGGTATCAACATATAAGTCAGCAAGTAGCAAGAATATTAACAGTATCAATCTTTATTTTTAAAAACAAGCCCTAAGCTCTTCCCATCTTAATCCACATATGATCACCCACATATGAATATCATGAAAAGAACATCAATTAATTAACCTCTATTAGTTTAATTTCTTTTAAAACCCATTTCACTATTTTAAATGTTGTGTTAATCTCTTTTTCAAAACAGTTATAGAAGTATATGTATAATTTATTTTTATACATCTATCCATACATAAGGAACATGTAAACTAGGCAGCGATATAAAAATAACTCAGAAACGCAACACAAATCTTTTATAATGATAATAACACAAAAGTCTAGAAATTAATTAGAGTTTAAGGTTGATGGATCTAATCTTGATCCCAGTACCTCGATATAACCCCAATTGTAACTCTTAACTCCCACTCCTAATGAACAACAATTTATTTCCCCATCCTAAATTAGATACATCAACATAAAATAGAATAATAAAATAAAATTTTTACATTGCAATTTTTCTTAGTTGATGAAATAAGGCAAGTGTTTTGTTGATATCAAACACTCAACCAAATTGAACCTAAATAATAGGTCGTGATTAATTTAAAATAGATTATTATCTTCCAACATTAGCAATAATTTACTCACCAAATTCTTACCTTCAATTTAATCAGTGTACGAGGCGAGAATTAGCGATGCTTGAGATGCAAAGCAACAACTTTACCCAAGGACACAAGGAAATTGAGAAAATGAAGAGGAGCTGACAACAGTGGTATCTGCTTCCTCTCCGTTCGGTCAAGAGTGCCTTGGTGGCAGCTAAGAGCTCATGAAGAGAGAGGAGAGAGATAAGAAAAATGAGAGAAAGGGGAAAGAGAAAAGGGTCAGTTCCTCTTTGTTTGGTTAGGTGGAGTCCTTCTTGGTTTGGTTAGGTGGTGGTTGTTTCCAGGAGTGAGATAAGAGAAAAGAGAGGGGAGGGAAGAAAAGAGGGTCGACAGCACCTTTCCCTTAGTTCAGTGGCAGTGATACTTAGGCGGTAGGCGATAGTGTCTAGGCAAGCAGAATGAAAAGGAGAGAGGAAAATGGAGAGATATAGTAAGAGGGAGAGAAGTTGACGGAGAGGGGGAGGTCAATGATCGGTTGGGTTGACATCAGTTTTGACAATGTCGCATGTCATGTGAAGAGAGTGAGAGAAGAAAGGAGGAGAGGGTGTGATGGTGTCTAGTGAGGAAGAGAGACATGTGGGAGAGAGAGAGGAGAGAATATACAATCCCAACTTCTTTAAAATTCTCATAATTTGTCCCAAGACGACTACACTAGGCTATTCCCACTTAGAAATTTGGTTCAGCCCTAAACTGGCCAAAACAAATCCAAATTGACCATCATTTGAATCCACATGATCCTAATTACCATGCCTACCCGACGGATTCCATTTGAACTTAATTTGACTTCAACTTGATGCCTAAAATGTTTGGTTCAACTTATTTTGTCATCTAAAGATATTTTAAAAAATTAATTTAAGACGCAACAAATTAAATATGATAAAATTCAATATCTAACATAGATATGAAAAAAAGTTTCTTAAGCAGATTATTTTCACTGCTATCTTTTCACTTCTCTTCTATTGGTTACCTAAAATAAGTCACCTATAATTTTTCCAAAATTAGGACATCATCTCTTTTCTTAAAAAGGGTTGATATCTTACCTAGCCTTTCTCAGACTCACTAGAGAATTACTTGTATTCTAGTTCTCCTTATACAACACCACCTCAAAAAAATCTTGTGCAAGAATTGTAATCACCAAAAAAAAAAAATTATGTCAAAGATGATCTAATATTAGATAATTGTGGATCTTTTAAGGACTCCAATCTAACCAAACTATGAAACAATCTAATCACAAAATTCTAAAAAAAAAACAGTCTAAATTAAACTCCTACCAATGCTTTCCTTCACTCTAAAATAAAACAATTACCAAATTAGAGATTTTCTTCAAAACTTTATTGTCCTAAAGCACCTACCATACTAAACTCCTATAAATCAAAAGAGCTTAAAATCAAATATAGAAAAAGACGCCAAGCATAGGTGTCAAGTAGACAATTAGGAGATAACATCAAAGAAGATGACTTTGACATTTATTGCATTACAACAAACACCTTGGAGCAATTTGACAAAATTCATCTTTGTGAATTGAGTATCATTTATACCTAGATGTTCTTTCCAATAAATCAAGCTTTCATTGGAAGCTAGCACCGTTGATGGATTAACTCTTAAATGGAGGCGTCGATTGCACTGCAGGGGAAGTGATGACACTAGAGAGTTGTAAGAACACAACCATGGGAAAATCAATAGACAATGAGGAATTTGAGTAATTGTTTCAATTTAGTTGGTAAGTCAATAATATAAGATACTTTAATATTTCTCACAACATGAAAGGAACCAACAGAGTGAGCATGAAATTTCTTAAAGGAATTTTATAAAGTTCTCACGGTGAATATGAACAAGGACATAATCTCATATGTTGGATTCATTATGTTTATGATGTGCGTCAACATATATTTTATAAGTTTCATTACTTAATGTAATTTTCTCCTAATATCAGTATAAATTCTCAAATATGCTTAGCAAAATTCATAGCAAAGTTAAAAGGATGTTAAATGGTGGATAGAGTAATCAAATCAATAGGTTGATGAATTTTGTGACTATAAATGACTTCGAAATAACATGCAACAATAGATTGATTTAGAATATTTATTATAGGCAATTCGGTAATCGGAAAAATATAAACCTAGATTTTTGTTTTTTTGCCCACTAGTCACCTAAGCAATTTTTCTAATCTATGATTGGCACCTATGTCAGACCATCAATCTATGGATGAAACACAGATGAAAATTGAGTTCAAATCAATGTAGGGTCTTCAAAAGATATTACAAAGTTAGCACCCCTACCTCACCCCTACCCAACCTATCAACATGGGTAAACTATGCAAACTAATAGCTTCCTTAAAGAACAACTTAGCCGCATGAAATGCATCATTTGTTTTATTACAAGGAAGAAAATGTGCTATCTTGGAGAACCTATTTATGAAAATTAAAATGGAATCATGATTTTGATTGATTTGGCAATCTTAAAATGAAGTTCATGCTAAGGTTTTTCCAAGGTTTATATGGGATATATAATGATCTACAAAGACTTGTATTTTGCTTAGTGGTTTTGGTCATCCAACATGTGTGACATTAAGAGAAGATTTTAGCTACATCTAGTCTTAAGGATGATTAGTAGAATCTATTATGGTTAAGGGCTATGGTTTTGTCTATTCCACAGTGACCCACAAATACAATAAAATTTCCAAATTAAAATATCTCTAAGTGATGTTCAAGGAATAGATGTGTTTGCTTGAATAGATAATTGTTCTTAATGAAAAAGTGCACGCAACAGGAAGGTTCCCATCCTCAATATCTTGAAAAATAATTCTGAAGTTAAGACATGTGGGATACTTATCCTTGAGGTGCTCAAATCCTACTATTGTTGTATTCATCCTATGTAAAGAAGACACAATTCAGTTCAATGCAATGATAGGCTTATTATCCTCGCCGACGCCAAGTCAATGCTTCAAGATAAAAGTGTGCTTGGGGAACTTAACTCATCTAGCTTATTTAATACATAACTACTTTGTAATTAGATGTCACTCAATCATTTGTTGTCAGAATGTAATATGAACTCATGTTACAACATATAAAAGTGCGAATGTATTGAGGCCTAAAGATAAGTAGAGTAGTGTTGTTGAGTCTCATGAGTTTTTTTGCTGAATAAAGGAATCAAATGCTCTTCTTGGATGACAGTACCTCTTAGTTCTACAGCACATACATTACAAGCTATCTTAAATCATTCTAGAAAGGTCAAAATGTTTGAGAACAGTTGGCTTAGTCATTCTTTCCTTCATTTCGTAAAGACTATAAAAGGGAGACTTTAGACCAATCTTTAATTACCTTGCTTTTGTAGAGATTTGTCAAGATGCTCTATGCATAGATGATAGATTCAAGGAAGTGAACTTGGTTGTAAAAATGAGCACTTCCTCTGATTGACATATAAATTTAGTTCTAAGGGTCTCAAAGACTAAGTAAATATGTTCTAATTGGGTGGTATTTGCTTTGTTGTATATTAGAATGTCATCGAAGTAGAATACCAAGAACTTTCCTATAAAAAGATATTACGAATTGATTCGTCACCTTGTTAAAAGGCTTTTGGCTTTTAAAATCTAAACATGACTAGCATTCGTACAACCTATCATGTGTTTAAAAGGTGGTCTTCTATTTATAATCAGTTTTGATTCTAATGTGATGATACCCACTATGCTAGTCTAGTTGAGAGAACCATTGTGTTCCAAGTCAAGCATGTCATCGAGTTTAAGTATGGAAAACATGGTTTTTTTTTACAGTGATTTTGTTGATGACATGACTGTCAACTCATATTCTCTACACCTCCTTTTTATATGTTTGTTACGCGGAGACCACATCAAAATTCATGCTGTCCCTAATAAAGCCTTTATTTAAGATTCTCTTGACTTGTCTATTTAGCTTAATGTTTTCTTGAGTGTTTGTGGTAGTGTGGAAGGTCTTACAATCGTGATCTCAAAATAAGGCTTATTACATGCTAAATTGTGTGTATACGTGGTATATCATCAAACTACCCTTTAGGAGTTATAATTTAAAACTATCATAATTTCTTAGATTCAGGGGATAACCTCTAGTGAGATACTAATTCCAACATGAATGCCTGGGACTAAAGCTAACATCACTCTTGGATTCTTTCATTCTTTTTTCTAAATCAGAACTGTGAAAGAAGGTGAAGGAATTTCCTCGAAGATTTAGCTGACTTTATATATGGCTTGGGCTTTGGTATAACTAGATCAGGTTTGGTTGGGTATAATTTGATTTTTTTGCCTATCATGTTTGAATACATAAACGTTTTCTCTTCTATAATGAGTTACTAAGAGATCATAAGCCAGCGCCTACCAAGGATATATAGGCAACTTCATACTATATTTTGTTGATCATCAGGGACCAAACATCTCTCTAACATCACAAACTGAAGAGGCAGGCTGCTCAGGTTGGCTCTAACAGGAACGAAATTTATGATTTAACCAAATAAGAACAGCTTTGTGGTGTCTGTGCCAAGTTGATGCAGCACCACCACAAACAAATCTCATATAGAGAATTGGAATCGCTAGAGAAAATTTATGCTAAAATGGTCTAGCACGTAGAATTGATTGCCTTTTTAGACACTATCCTAAATAAACTAAGAAATAATCCAATTGCAAAATAGGGGGGAACACCCAATATAAATTGAACTCCTAACAAAATCCCAAATTGAAAATTTTCTTTAAAAAACTTATTTTCCTAAAGAGGAACACCTACACATTAATCTTTTATAAATTAAAATCTTATAAAACTAAACTTCCTATTTTGCATCATTTCACTATCAAAACTGTAGTTCATAATTGCAGGTTTTGATTAAGTTATTATAGGTGGATACTTGATGGTATTTTGAGCAAGAGTTGTTATGAGTTTATGTATTGATTATTATCCCAACTTCCTTCCCTGTATGTTTGTCATTTACTATGCATTTACCCGTGTAGGGCGCTTTTGTTTGGAGCTGCAAAGCATTGGTGTCTGAGGTGAGAGATGGCCACTTCCATTTGCATCCATGACAAGCAACTTATAGAAAATCAAAATTATTTTTGTCATGTGTTTGTTGTGTCTGGGTAGTTGGCACTTATAATAAATTCTTTTGATTGTAATGTTGGTTTTTAACTGCAGAAAGCAATAAGGTTAATATTAGTCCATGCAAGCCAAGCAATGTGGCTGTTTTAGTTCTTTGCTCTCCATATGTTGTCAATATGGTACTATATCTCTCATAGATTGTCATTTTATTTTGACAATCACTAAGTTTCTTGATAAAAAGTGTCCAGAGGCACACGAACTGACAAAAACCACAGGATGTGGTAGTTGACCCACTTAGTGATAAGATATATCCACATCTTCTACCACCTTAGTGCCTTTTTGTTTGAAGATAGAAAGTAGGATACAATTTAGGAAGGATGAATGATAGTAATGGGGGATGTGGTTTTATTTTTTGATTGTATTGTTTACTTGGGAGGATGGAGAATGCTCCTTTCTTTATCTATTTTGGAGGAAGACTCGTGTAATTGTTGGCATTTTAGGTGTTTGTGGTGGTGAAGTTATCGAAGAAGATTTTAGATTTGTAAGAAATTGGCATGTGGTGTATTTTTTTTTTCCAAAGAAGAACTTTAATTATTCAACACCTTCAAAACTTCATTTTCCACTCACATTTGGGAACAAAGAAAATTAAGAGAAAGTCAGCCTATCTTCCATCTGCTACTTTCCATCTATTCCATTTAATTTTCATTGAAGTAAATGAGTCCTAAAGGTTACAACATCTATTAAGTTACTTGAGTCTGGAGAACTGTTGTAGAATTAGCCTTATCCCTGATCACATACTTGGATAAACTACACTGCACAAGATTCATCAATTAACCTACCTCTGATTCATGCTTCATATCGAATGCAAGTAATTTACGTGGATTAGAATACTTGTTCTAGTTCTTTTAATGTTTTATGAAACATATTTATTATTATGTTTCCATTGATTAACCTTGTTCACTTAAGTGGTTGCATATTATGTTTGAAGGTGAGTGAAGCATGAACCCAACCTACTCTAACATATTTTTCAGTTGGCACTAAAAAATACATGTTGATTGTCAATATAAATTTTTCTATAACTCGCTTATCTTTTTGACTCTTCCTAAGAAAATTATTTCGGATGATACGGCCAACTGGATATTGTAAAAATATTTGCTTCTATGGTACTTCTTGAATCATCTAAGATAAAATTGTTCCTTCGCATGCTATGGAGTTTCCTTGGTGTTTACTGCTAGATGTTTTTCTGCTCTATTTTGCAGATCAAGGCTTCACAGAAGGAGTTTGAGCAAATGCTAAATGAACATAGGTCTGATTTTCTAAGTTGCTCGTTTCTCTGTTTTGTTATTTTTTGTTTGCTTGCATCTTATCTATTTTTTAGACAATGATTTGAAATCTCATGTTATGTTAGGCAATACAATCAAACTGTATCACTATAATAAATTTCTGAATCGAATGCTGATCAACACATGTAGTCTCTCCTAGCTTGTGTTGATATTGTTATGTCCCAATACTGAAGTCCAATTCTACTTGTCTCCCATGATCCACTCCGCCTTGCTTCCTACATGGGGCAGACATGAGAAGCTAAAACCCCACCCTGTTCCCGTTATTGCCATCCCTAGTAGGACATTGAACAACATCTCCTCTGTGATAACTCCAAAGCTCCACGATGATTTAGTGTAGCTCCATAAGGACCGTGATGAGTTGCTAAATAGATCCCCAACTAGGACCATAAAACTTACTATAAAGTTCAATGAAGTTTTTCTTCGACTTGTAAATAGCTACATTAGGACCGCACAAGTTCATCGAATATTTTCTTCAACTCGTGAATAGATATGTTAGGGCTGAACTCTTGAATATCCTCCATCAGTTGTGGAAGAAGCCATCAAATAGCTCCTCCAAGTAAGTAGTTGCTTCCTCCTCTTCTTCTTTTTATTTTTCTTCATCTCCTTCCTTCGCCTCTAATTCACCACGAGCATTATGCTAGAAGAATAATCATATTCCTTTGTTTTGCTGCAGCAGTTACTTTTTACCCTAATTGTTTATTTAGGACCCTTTTGCTTGTGTTCTGCTTTATTATATTATTTTGCTTCTTTGTTCCACAACCAAATATCTGATTGGGCTGTCTATTCCTGTTATTGGCAGTCATTTGGTGCTTGTGATCTCTCTCATGATCTGCTAAATACAACCAACTAGTGGAACTTAGAATACATTCCTTTGGTTGGTTCTTATTCAATTGACAAAACTTGCTTGACTGGTTAGTTGCAAGCATCTTGACATGAGCCTTGATCTTCAAGATAATGCTTGATGTATCTTGGTCTTAATATTTGACGGAAATTGAAATTTCAGTGAAAATAAATTGCAACTAGAAAGTTTACTGTGAACATGGACTGTGCCTTAAAAATCATTCCATTGTTACAGAGACACTGTCACTGAGCTAGTTATATACAAGGAAGACAACCTGAAGGTAGCAGCTCATTTAAGTAAAATGAGGTCATGAAGTGAACTGTGCATAGGGATATTAACGAATTTTTCTTTTGAAACTTGATGAAAATTGAAGTTGATTGGATGTAGGGTGATGAGTTGACCTGCTTTGGTAGATTTGTTGTCTTGTCCTCTCCACATAATGAGGTGAGTTTGAGATAATATTTTAAGTTCACAAGTAGAATAGAAAGCGGATAGGAGATAGTTTATGCTTGCCTCATTTGACCATATGGTATAGCTTGCAATAAGAAGTTAAAAGTAGAAGTTAAGAGGGAAAAAAGAGAGGAAGTAGATGAAAGAAGAGGAAAAGGAGCAATGTTTGAGTTCATCACCCCATTGTTTTCCTTTTTGAACTAGCCCAAGTTTTGGCACTATTTTAATACCTCCACTGACTCGGTTTGAACTGAAACAACCCCTGGCTCTCAGGTTAATCAGTTGAATCAGCTTATCCAATTTGATTTGAAGCAGTTGGAGAGGAAGTGCTGTGTCAGAAATTTAACCTGTATCCAATATGCTATACCAACCAAGTACAAGATTTGTCCTTCTAAGATCTAAAGACAAAAATTCCTAGAGCTTGAAAATATTCATACACAAATGAAATACAAGTTTCTTAGACCTTGATAACAGTCAAAGACTTGAAATTGAAAAATTGACGCACTCTTTGGCATACAACCTTGGAATCCTGGCATGCAATCTTTTGTGTTCCAACTGATTTCCATAATAGTTTTGGAGTTCCCTTGCAATCTTTTAAGTGCCCTATACAAACTTTAGATGTTCCAGGCCTTTATGTGTTCGTTTTTGCTCCTAGAAGTTCTTCTAAAGTCCTTTAAAGCTAGATGGTTCTGCATGATTCTGTCATATTGGTTGAAAAGAGTACGTGAAGTTGTGAAACTTTTTGATGTTATTCTGACATCAGATTGGCATGTTGTCTCATTTGAGGATAATTGTTGCAAGGACATACACTACGAAAAAAATGAGTTTTGGGACGAATTTTGCGACGAAAAAATTTTCGTCCCAAAAAAGACGTCGCCAAATTTTGCGACGAAGATTATTAAAATCATCGCAAATTTTGCGACGAAAACTTTTTTCATCACAAAATTCGTTGCAAATTTGCGACGAAAAATTTGTTCATTGCAGAAAATCATAAAATCAAATCTGCGACGAAAAAAAAAATTCATCGCAAATTTGCGACGAATTTTTTTTCGTCGCAAATCTGCTACGATTTTTTTTTTCGTCGCAAATCTGCGACAAATTATTTTTTCGTCGCAAATTTGCGATATAATAGTGATTTTACGATATTTTGCAACGAATCCATTTTCGTCGCAAAATTCGTTGCAAAATCCATTTTTTTTGCGACGAATCCATTTTCATCGCAAAATCCAATTTTTTTTTTACAGAATTTTCTCATTTAACCATTTCATCCTGTATACAAATTTATAACAACTACATTTGGATTATATATATCGAGAATCAAACAAACATCACACCAAACAAATAAGCAAACATCACACCATCACACCAAACGAATAAGCAAACATCACACCAAACAAATTACATTCCGAAATAGATATCCTTACTCAATACATATCAAACAAACATAATATTAACAACAATAAATATCCATACTCAATACATATCCAAATCCAAATGACATAATATCTGAAAATCTTACAAAGATACAATAAAGGTCATCAATCTCTGGTTACTCGGCAGATACTTTCTTCTGAATCAAAACTTCTACTTTTTCTTTTCCTAAATCACAAAAAAAATAGAAAGTATCATTTTTAACATTAAACACTTCTTATAAACTAACAAAAAAATAAATATGTAAAAACTTACTCATTTCGAGATAAATTTTCAAGCACCGTATTTTTTGAGATCAACAACTCTGTTGAAAAATAAAAATAATAATTAAGCTTGATTTCTAAAATGAAGGATTCACAAATTGAATTAAATAGCAAATTTAACTTAAAAACATCATACATAACAAAATCAAGAAGAACCATCACCACCCTCATCATTACTATAACTGGGAGGAATCTAATTTGGATCAGAGCTTATCTGAAGATGTTGCATAATAAAGTCTTGTTGTCGGCGCATTGCTCTCATTTCCCGATCTCTTTGCTTCATTTCCTCATCCCTTTCAATTATGCCCTTCAATTGGCTAACCTCTTCAGTCAAGCTATTTATTTGTGCGGTCACTGTTGGTCGGGTGGAAGTAGATGTACGAGGAACTCTCTGGGTTCTGCTAAAAGAACTCATACCCAATATCCTTTCTCCTTTCTGGCCCCCACTTGCTTCTAGCCATAAATTTAAATTATTACCAACAGATTGCTCGGATTCCATAATATCATCACTAACACATGAACTTATGTGTGCTACCTCGAGCTCAATGTATTTCTCCTGTATTTGTAATGAGAAAATTAAAATTAAATATACTAAGAATAAATTTTAAAAATCTTAATTATACGAAGATTAACTCAAACCTTAATAGTTCTGGCTCTTTCCCTGCTCCAAGTCTTGTCTTTTTTTTTGTAAATGTGCGGTGAAAGTATCTATGAATATAAGCTTCTTTCCCATTTTCTTAGTCTAAAAAAGACTATTAGAAATAATGAAATAGTATAAAAAATCGAATAAAAAATTAGTGGGAGATTTAAAAAATTACCAATCCGCGTGTATACTCATCGATATTGATAGAGCCTCCCGCATATGATGCAGACGAATCTCTAAAATAATAAGCTTAATTTATTTTATTCTATTGACTCTTTTCTTTGCTCTCCTTGGTTTCCTACACATTGGAGATCTTAGTCCAATTTTCATCAGTGATGAAGGGTAGCTTTCCCCCCCTAGTTTTAGCATGATTCAATACATGCCGGATGTGATCGTCATATTTTTTCTTAAATATTCTCCTGCTTTTCAATTCATCACTGGGATCCCAAGTGAATGACCTCTGAAATAGAAAAAAGTAATTGATTATATAATCAATTTTATTTAATATATAAATTGAAGGAGATATACCCTAAATTCGCTACACCAAAGCTCTTTTGTGAGTTTTGGAGTGCTGGTATATGTCATAAAATTTTCTTTCCAATGATTATTCACGATTATATTAATCGCGAATAACACTTATAGAATTTTTAAATCTATTATAAAATAATAATAAAATATTAAATAATTAAGATAGTTGAAAAAAGTATTTTTTTTTAAACACTTACGAATCTCCAAAGGGGACTATAGAGTCTCGAGTGTCTCGGATCTTAGCAGATGAGTGTCTGACAGGTAGTGGTGAAGGTGAATGGGTAGACACTAAAAAAGGTATAGGCGTAGGCATTGGGGATTGTGCGTGGGAAGGTCCTGCCTGATCAGGGGAGGGCGTAGGTCTAATCTCAGGCGGTGTATCAAACTGGCTTGAACTTCGTCTACGATCACCACGTCGAAACTGTCAACCAAAATTAGATACAAGAACATGATAATACTTATTATATGCATAATGAATATGTCTGAGAGTGCGTGATACTAAATGTGCAACAAGATGTCACCTCAAACCTATATGAAAAAATATAGAGCATTAAGAGATAAGATATATAAAATTAAGACAACTAATTATACATTTGCAGATTAAAACTAAATTTACTTATAAAAAAATTTACCCTTTATCAAAAAATCACAGTCGTCATGGTCATTATCCTCCTCCTCCTCCTCATAATCATCAATTTCATTGGCATCCATGTTGATCACTACTCTCTACTGTGATCTCGTAACGTTAGAATAATATATTCCTCGATCTAAAATGTGTTTGTAACTGTTAGGATCTTGAGCGCAAAACAACATAAGTGCGTAGCAGAATAAAATCAAGATCCTCCAGAAGATCCATACGAAGGAAACCCGTATACTAAGAGTTATGAGAGTTATACCTTTGTTGCGTGAGCTACATTCTCCTGGCAGCAACTTTGGTTCTTGTTGGACCTCAGCACGATCAAGCGTTCGCGCCTCTTTCGGTATCCACACGAACACGTT
>JBBUKS010000044.1:8804023-8831063 GCA_038050645.1 Hedychium gardnerianum
GAGCTTGATCAGATTGTTGTGATGGGGGAAATAATAAATTAATCTTCACTTCATGGATTTTCAAAATGCCTTGTAGATCCTCCAAAGTTATGCTCTTCAAATCTCTTGTCTGCTTAATAACAATAACAAGACTAAAATATTTTTCATGAAGAGAATGAAGTATATTTTGTACAATTCTGAGATCATCATCCAAAGCTTCATCATTTGAAGTCATTTGATTCACTATATAACCAATTTTTGTGAAATACTCAGTAACAATATCATTTTCTTTCATCTCTATTTTTTTAAATTTCGATCTCAAAATTTGAAGTTTAACATTCTTCACTTGTTCTTCACCTTTATAAGCTTTTTGTAGATTTTCTCAATCTTGCTTTGATGTTGTTGCTTTGTGGATTTTCTTGTACACCACTTTGTCTATTGTGAGATTGATCTGATTGAGAGCATGAGTGTCTTTCTTCCAATTATCCACCAAAACTTTATTTTCAGCATCACTCAAGGCTTCTTCATCTTTAGGCTCAATAAATCCTTTATCAACTATACTTCATAAGTCGAATGCTTTCAACCAAACTTCAATACGCTGCTCTAATAATCATAATCTTCTCCATTGAAAGTATCTCTGAATATGTTTTTTCATGCCACAACTTTGGCTTATATAGCCATGACAAAGGAATTCCAAAGAACAATTTGGATCTTCCTACATTAAACACACCATTACATTTTCCTAATAAAATGCATATACTTGACAATTTAATTCATCATGATAACTTAATTAGCCACTATATAATTCATTCAAACTTGACAAAGACCAAAGCAATTTGGTTTTGAGTTCCAACAATGCAATTTGGTTTTGGCTTCCAAGCATGCAATTTGGTTTAGATTTCCAATAGATTAATGCATGATCTAAATGGGATATTGATATTTTAGAAAGGATTTTTTTTACTACACCACAATTGTTCTAAGCCAAACAATTCAACACTCCCTCACCCTTGATGACTTTTTGATACCCCTTTCATCCTCGACTGGTAAATCTCAAATAAATTTCATGCATTTTTTTCAATGATAGGCATAAAAAAGGACTAAGAGGTTTTATCCATTTGAAACTTCATCACTATTATCCATATCTTGATACACGATGATTCTTTTTAGATTTTATACTCCTTAATATCTAATTTTGTTTTAGGTAAAATATAATTTTGTGCCAAAATAAGTATGAAATTGCAAAGGAGACTTATAATAAATCTTCCATGATTCCTTAATTTTACAATAATTTATGGAGACTTTCTTGCCCATATATGACACATATTGTGAGAGTATAGTGGTGCACTAATGCTAGATTTACTCCAAGGTGCAGATGGAGAAAGGAAAGGATTCATTGAAGAAAAAATCCTTTCCGGCGAATGAAAAGAAAAGAAAGGAAAAAAGAGGGAAGTGAAGAGAATCCTTCGAAAAGGAAGAGGGAAAAGAGGAAATAAAGAGGGCACATGGTAACTCCCGCTTGATATCTCCTTCATTAAGATTCCCGTTCTTGGAGAAAGATGGGCAAGGCTTCAGTGGTGCAGGAGAGAAAGAAGGTTAAGATGAAGGAGAATAGGCCGACGCGTTCCCGAATGTTCTTGTCCTTGAGGTGGAATAAGATGGAGCCGAGGATGAGGCCAACGATGAGCATTTGGATTGTTCGGCATGCGAATAGTTGCTTGGTCCGCATCGATCATATTCTTGGCAAAGTGGTGAGTCATGATGGCAATTTCGCAGAGCCTCGAGTTCGCATAGTTGTAAAAGAGTTCATCGTCGTTGATGCCATGGAGGACGTCGAGCCAAGAAAGTGATTCCTCATCCACCACCTTGTGTTGTTGGAAGAGTTGTTGTAGCATGCACTGGTCTTTCTTTCCCTGTTCTATTCTTGCCCTCATCGCCGCCAATGCCTCTTGTTGGTCTTATCGGTGTTGAGGGTTTTGAGGAGGGACCCGAAGAGCTCGAGGATGTGGAAACCTGGCTGGTGGATGCTTAGAGGGTTGACAGTGCAACCTATCGAGGTAGTCGTGCAGGGCGTCCTGTGGTGCCAGTGGCTAACACGATTGAGGGCAAACGAGGAAGGATTTCGCTTCCTCCCACTGTGGGCGGATAAAAAATCATCTGAAAACTGATTTGCGGAAGGATTTTTAAATCCATCCATTCACTATTTTACAATAAGTAAACAATGGAAAGAGCGAGAGGGAGTAATCCATCATTTGTTATGAAGTAAACAACGAAAAACTTTCTACACAAAAAACGTTCCTTATTTTTTTAAATCGCCCTCCCAAGTAAACAAGTATAGGATCACTAGAGAGGGAGAGGATGAATAGTTTACTTGCAAATAAAAAGTTTTCTTTTCTTTTGTTAATTGCTTAGAAAGGCTATACACATTAATTAAAATAAATCAAACATAATAGAATAAGGGACACAAGATTTACTTTGTTCACAACCCCAGGTTGCTACATGATGTGTGTATTTCTTATATGTTTTTTAGCATTATTTAGTATACATTCTGTTGAATTTCATGAGGATATTTTGAAATCATACATCTTCTTTCTATTATTTTCATCACTTTTACTTTTTTAGTTTGTAAAACTACTCTTTGCTTGTTTACATTGATAGGACACGAATTCAAAGTTCAAACCGAGCCAAGAAGCTTTAAAACATACATTTCCAACATAGTACATATCCATTGATCATACAGGAAGAAAAAGGCATTCAAAAGTTCATCAAATTGAAGCTTAAATCAAGAGTCCCATGACACAAGCGTATTCCTCCAAATGAAATTTGGTGCAAAACAGAGAAAAAATGGAGTCTACAACCTCCCACACGGCCTCCTCGTGATCTAGGCATGGCCGTATCTAATTTCCAGGAATTTCCTAAGCCAAACAAGGCCCAATCGTGCCTCCCAGGCATGACCGTGTGAATTCATCATGCGACAGCCTAAGCAGTAGACCAAACTTCGAAGCAGCATAAACTTTAGCTTGGTTTGAGCCACGGGGCCCATGACCTTTCAAATTAAAGATAATTTGAAGCTTTACAAGTTTGGTTCAGGGTGGAACCTAAGAAAACCAAGTCTAAGGGTCAAAAAAATCCATTTTGGCGGAGCCCTATCAATTTAGGTGGTCCAATCGATTTAAGAAGCTATAAAAAGATTGAAGAACCATCTTATTAGGTCAGATGGTACTTGGGGATCCTCCCCCTTCCCGAGAGGAGGGTTCTCCTCTTGAGGGGAAACCTTAGAGCTGCCATCCAAGGAGTCATAATGATCCGTCTACCATCAACGCTTGGAGATTCTTCTAAAGACATCGGGACCATCTCGCTAAGCTTTCTTTTCTCTCTTCTTTCTAATTAGAGATTGTAATTGCTTAATTTCTTGTCTTTTGGTTGAATCTTCATCTTTATAGAGTAGTTCTTCGGATTCTACTAGTAGGAAGTAGTTACGATATATTTATTGATGTAAGAACTAAGTATTTGTTTACCTTCTCTATTGAATGACATGTTTATTTCTTATTCCTTACTTTATTGTGTATGCTTTAAATGTCTAGGATGTGGAGGATTGGTCACCATGTAGACGTGATACTCTAGATTATATACCCGTGGAGTCTCATGTGATAGGGGCAACCCTTAAGCGGGCATTCTAGTATTATCACATTGAATGGAGGTTGATTTTCCTTAAGAGGACAACTATTACAGATCTTAATAGGTTTGCCCCAATTTGACATCATGAAGTATAGGAGATAAACTAGATTATATACTCGTGGAGTCCCATGTGATAGGGGTAACCCTTAAGCGAACATTCTAGCATTATCGTCTTGCAAAGAGGCATCAAGTTTGGGTAGACACATCGGTATAATCCTCCCAAATTCACATTGGTAATTTAGGATAAGTCATCCTACACGCGAATAAACATAGAGATAGGAAAGTAAACAATCCTTAGGACGTCAACAATCATCATAGCAAAATCGAAGTCCTAGAATCATTCCATCAATTCAAATTTCTCTCTCAAATCTCTCAGCTCAGACTCTCTCTCTCTTTCTCTCTCGTGAACTCAACCAACTTCGACTTCCTAGATAACTAGCTTCGTGAACTCAATCAATGCTCAATTAACAGTCCTCATAGGATTAATATTTTATTACTTGATGACAATCGTGTACTTGCGAATTTTACACATCAAGTTTTTGGCACCGTTGCCGAGGACTATTTGATTGACATTGATTAATTAATGATTTATTTAATATATATTTCTTTCTTGTTTAAAACTCTCCATTTTCTTATTGAAAGAGTGAGATCTCCCATCGTGTGACCTCAAATCGATGCTGTCAATTTCCAACTTGACCCAACATTGATTTTCAAGATACAAGAAAATCAATTCAGAGGAGCACATTCGGAAAACCCATATCTATACCTTAAGGTATTTCAAGAATATTGCGATATGGTGAAATATGAAGGAGTCTCGGAGAATGCTATTCGGCTGTTAGCATTTCCTTTCAGTCTCAAAGATGAAGCAAAGTGTTAGTTGCGTTCTCTCCCTTGACAAAGCATCACAAACAGGGAACAACTGGAGAAACGGTTCCTGAATTATTTTTTTCTTCTAAGTAGGACAACATATTTGAGAAATAAAATCACAAACTTTGCACAGATAGATGGAGAGTTATTATTCGAAGCATTAAATAGATTTAAAAATTTATTGCAGCAGTGTCCTCACCATGGTTTGGAAAAATAGCTGACTATCCATATACTTTACACGGGGATATCTTTCTCAAATAAGACTCTATTGAATTCAGCTGTAGGAGGTTCTTTGATAAATAAAAGCCCAAACAAAGCATACGAATTTATTGATAATGTGACACTAAACCTACATGATCAGTCAAGTGAAAGTTTGATGATATCTTCCCAAAGAATCCCAAAATCATGAACCATTGATGTTAATTTGAACGCCAAACAAGAGTTTTTGCAACCACTCAAGAATTTTGAAAACCTTATAGAGAATATCATCAAGTTACAAAATGAAGGGTTCAAACAGTTAGAGGCTAAGATAGAGAGATTGATTTTAAAATTTGTTGGAACTCCCCCACAACTCCAAGGAATTCATGAAAAGGATGAGTATGCAATCGAGGAAAAGGACAAGAGAGAACCACAAAATCTCAACCCCACAATTCCAGCTAGGGTCTATAAGTCATTGGTACCGTTTCCTCAATGATTGGTCAGGACGAAACTATGACAACAAGCCATGATGGACACAATCGAACGAACTGGAAGGGAGTTCGATAACTCAATTAACAACCCTGAGATGTTGGAAACTAAAGCTTCGCAGGTTACTTACTCTTCAAGAGCTCTAGACAGATTTCTAGATCGACTCGAGATAAATTCTGTTGAATATTGCTATGCTTTGGAGGAGTTTAAGAAGAGCACAGAGGATGAATCCTTTGTGACGTCACTTGAAGAAGTTGAAAATTCTGTTGAGGTTGCAAATGTTGATTGTGATGATGATGATCAATATGAGATTTCTGATGAAGTTGTTGATGCTCCTGTAGTTGATGTTGATGTTGGTATATTCTGCCCTGCCTATGATGATGTTGTGGATGGAAGTGTAGGGACTTGTACTATAGAAGCAATGCCCCAAGAATCACTTCCTTTGATCGCATAATCACTTGACACTATGAACGTTGCAGGAATTGAATTTGTTAATGATGGAAGTTTAGGGACTTGTGAGTGAAGGCAAAGTCTCAAGAATCACTTCCTTTAGTGGTACCACCACCTGAACCAGAGCTAGAGCCTTTACCTAATCTAGAGAAAGTCACATTCACTTGTTTAGAACCTTCAGGTACCTTTCAGCAATGCAAGGTTAATATCTCTTTTGATCTTTTAGAAAATTTTATAGAGGTACTTCTAATTGATTTTGTTGGATGTGATTCATTTCTTGATACATGCACAGTTAAATTTGATATTATTCTAGCTCTTTCTTATCTCACATGTATGTGGGAGGTTTGTTCTTTCATTGGATGTGCAGGTTTTTATAGGCCCTTGGATTGGATACTTCAACTGAACTATTTCCGACCTCTAGGAAGAACCTTCAAGGGGGTGACGATGGAGGGAGCGGTGCTTCACGATATTGATCCCATGATGATAGCTCTCTCTGCCACTTGGACAATTTTGCTCCCGGCCTGACTATTATTACTGAATCGCCTTTAGCCACAAGGAACTCAAGGGAGTCCATTCCTTTTCTTTTTCTTACTTTTATTATATGTGTGTTTGTGTTGTTGTATTTGCCTTGTTTGCTTTATTTTAGGGTCAAAAATATCCACGAGCTGGCCGTGGCAATTGCCACGAGCATGGAAGGAGATGGTGATAAAAAAGGCAGGTTGTGCCTCAAAGGGCTTTTGCATTTTGACCTAGCCGAGACCAACACAGTCGTGCCTTTCCTCTAGAGGGTGACTGAAGCCAACACGACAGGGTCGTGCCTCTCTCCCCCAGTTCAGTCGGTCAAAAAATGAGATGCTCGTGCCCATGCTTTCTCTATAAAAAATATGGTCGTGCGAGAGAACTACCAGGCGCCCATGCCCAACACGGCTAGCCGTGCCTCGCGCGGGGTGAGACGCTCATGCCCAACATGGGAAGGTCGTGCCTCCCTTGATCTCTCTTCTTCTTCCCTTTTCTCTAACCCTAACCCTCTACTTGGTTTTTCTTGTTTAATCTTTTTTTTGCAGGATTCAAACATGAGGAGGAGTGCGACTACTAGATGGTGGAGTGATTTCAGCAGTGGAATGACTTATACACTTGACACGCATCACTTGGTAACCTCCCTAACTTCCCTCTTTTCCCACCTCCTCTGTAATATATTTTGTAATCATTGAGGACAATGAAAAATTCAAGTGGGGAGGGGAGGGGGGTTGGTTAGTTAGTTTTTGTTAGCTTAGTTTGTTGTTTCTACTTTAGATTTTTTTTTTGTTGCATAATAATTTCCCCCCTTTTTGTGCATTATATCATGCTTATATGTCATCATGCATTGCGCTGTTTGTTTGTTTCTTATAGCAAGACACTAGCACGCCGATTCTAAATATTTTATGTTGTTGTGATAAGTATACTAGTATGCTTAGTGATTTATTTTTTTCTATTTATAGTAGCATGAAGTAAGCAATACTTTTATCATAAATGTTTGAGTATTGACCTAGTTCTAGTATCTATTCACACTATGTTTGACTTTGATAATTGATACATTTGAAAATAGTTATAATTCATAGAACCAGACTAGTACTCTTGTTTCCTAGGTGACATCTCAACTATATTTTGGTTACTGGAATAAACTTGGATTATGATACTCATTAGGAAAAATCAAAATCCCAAAAAAATAAAAAGAAAAAAAGAAATTTTTTGTTCAAGTGTTGCATTTTGCAAGAACTTTGCGAAAATAATAATAATAATATGAGATTAGAAAACAATTATCGTGAGTGAAAACTAATAAGGTACTCCTTTAAGACCGAGTTAGGTTACTAGGGAAATAACTATTATGTTTCTCTTAATATTGAGTATTCCTTTGAGATCTTGTGTAGACTTTAAGGGGGGAAGAACTTTACGTGTGGCAGGTAAGTGCCTATCGTTGAAAATATTAGGAATATGGTTAGATAACGATTTGACTTGGCTTAGAGATTGACACTTGAAAAGGTTAAGTCACTCTTCACACTAAGCATGGAGAACTTTCATTTAGGTCACACTCAAATAATTTTGTTATCTTGCTTATTAGTGAAACTACATGATAGAATTAGACTGATTCATTAGAGATTATAACCCATCATTTACACACATAAGTCTAGATTATAGGTTTTTCTTGAGGACAAACAAAACTTTAAGTCTGGGAGTGTGATATGTGTATTTCTTATGTATTTTTTTTAGCATTTATTAGCATAATTTTGTTGTATTTCATGAGCATATTTTGCATTTGTACATCTTCTTTTTATTGTTTTCATCACTTTTACTCTTGTAGTTCGTAGAGATGCTCTTTGCTTGTTTTCATTTATAGGACGCGAATTCGGAGTTGAAATGGAGCCAAGAAGCTTTAAAACGTGCATTTCCAACATAGTACATGGCCATGGATCATACGGGAAGAAAAAGGCATTCAAAAGATCATCAAATTGAAGCTTAAATCAAGGAACACGGTCTGGTCGTGTCCCATGACACGAGCGTGTTCCTCAATATGAAATTTGGTGCAAAATAGAGCAAATATAGAGTCTACAACCTCCCACACAGCCCCGTGCCCCAGGCACAACCGTGTCTAATTTCCAAGAATTTCTCGAGCCGAACACAGGCCAGTCGTGCCTCCTAGGCACGACCGTGTGAATCGGTTCTGCGATGGCCCAAGCAACAGACCAAACTTTGAACCAACATAACTTTTAGCTCGGTTTAAACTACGGGGCCCATAACAAATTAAAAATAATTTCAAGCTCTACAAGTTTGGTTCAAGGTGGAACTCGAGAAAACCTAGTATAAGGGTCTAAAACCTATTTTGGATAAGCCGTATCAATTTAGGTGGTCCAACCGATTTGGGAAGCTATAAAAAGAATGGAGGGTCATCTTGATAGAGGATATGAGACTTGGGGCTCCACCCCTTTCCCTGAAAGAGGGCTCTCCTCTTGAGGTGAAACCCTAGAGCCTCCATCCAAGGAGCCTCAATGATCTGTCTACCATTAAAGCTTGGAGATTCTTCCAAAGACATCGGCACCATCTTGCCAAGCTTTCCTTTCTCTCTTCTTTCTGATTAGATATTGCAATTGTTTAATTTCATGTCTTTTGGTTGTATCTTCATCTTCATAGAGTAGTTCTCTGGATTTTAGGAGTAGCAAGTAGCTATGATGTATTTGTTGATATAAGTACTAAGTATTTGTTTACCTTCTTTGTTGAATGCCATGTTTATTTCTTGTTCCTGCTTTGTTCTGTATGCTTTAAATGTTTGGAATGTGAAGGATTGGTCATCATTTAGAGGTGATGATATAAATTGTATACCAGTGGAGCCCCATGTGATAGGGGTAACCCTTAAGCGGACATTCTAGCATTATCACATTGAATGGAGGTTGATTTGCCATAAGGGGATAACTATCACATATCTTAATGAGTTTGCCCCAATTTGACATCATGAAGTATAGGAGATAAACTAGATAATATACTCATGGAACCCCATGTGACAGAGGTAACCCTTAAGCGGACATTCTAGCATTATCACCTTACAAAGAGGCGTCGAGTTTGGGTAGGCACACCAGTATAATCCTCCCAAATTCACATCGATAATTTAGGATAAGTCACCCTACATGCAAATAAACATAGAGATAGGAAAGTAAACAATACTTAGGGCATCAACAATCATCGTAGTGAAACCAAAGTCCTATAATCATTCTCTCAATTCAGATTTTCCTCTCAACTCTCTCAGCTCTCACTCAATCTCTCTTTCTCTCTCGTGAACTCAAGCAACTTCGACTTTCTAGATAATTAGCTTTGCAAACTCAATCAGTATTTAATCAACAATCTTCATGGGATCAATATTTTATTACTTGACGACAACCATGCACTTGCTAATTTGACACATCACTACATCTAAGATTTATGCACAGATCGTCTGTTCATCATCTTTCTCCTCTTCGATAAAGTGCTAGATGTGGAGAAATATCTTACACAAACTGATATTACAAGGAGGAAAGGAAATACAATATATTCGAGATTAATGTCGTTGTGTTGGTCGTGTGGTCACTTGAGCACGAGCTCCTTGCCTCCTTTTATAGACTCTAGTCAAGTATTAATGTAGCATGTTCGGTCGACCAAAAAACCCTATTCAATAGACCCTAAGACTACTGACGTAGTAGATCTATCTCATCCATGAAGAGGTCTTCACTCATCACTATTGCTAATGTGACATCCTTTCGGTTGCCCAAACTCCCTTTCGATCGACTGAAACTCGGTCAGCTTGGATCTTTTCTCTGGATCACATCCCACATGGCATCCAATCACCTGATCCTATTCACCAGTCATCCGATACTTCTTACATCGGATCTACATTGCTGGATTAGCTTCGACATGGCTTCCAATTGCCCGATATGATTTTTTATCGCTAGATCCGAATCCACCGATAACCTATTCAAACAACTAATGGATAATCATTGTGCATTGATCGATCGAAATCCCTACTCTGGTCACTCAAACATCCTAACTCAGTCGATTACGCATGAGTTTACCTAAGTTGAGTCTACCCTTGTCGTGAGTACATGTCACTCAACTCATCTCACTAGCTTACCTTACATAGACTTCCTCCCATTTTTCATCCCTCGGATGCATCGACCCCTTTTGGTCCACTTCTCGTGTGTCTTTCTCGCTCCACTAGAGTATTATTTTGTAGCTCCTCGTACCTCGGATGCACTGAGCCCTTTGACTTCTTTTTCATGTCATCCTTCTCGCTCGTTTGTGTCTTCTATTAAGATCTCATTGTCTCTGATGCTCCTTGTCCTTTTTGTTCTCTTGGGTGTTCCATATCACCCTTCACCATACTTCACGGGATCTTAAGTCATCATGTACCTATGTGTCCTCCTAGGTCCCTACATACTTAGACACATACATAAATAACAATAGTAAAGTCTAACTTAAACTAGTTTGACCGAATATCAAAACAATGTGATTCTCATCATTTGGAATTCTCACTATCTCCCCTTAGACTGTTCGGATACTAACATATTGTAAGTAAATTCTTATTGTGAATTTTTGCCCACGTAATAATATTTTATTCAAAAAGTAGGTTATGCAAAATGATTAATTAGGTCGGGTAACGTCGGATTTGGAGTGACCGATCTGGCCCCACAAAAGTTTCTCACCGGTCACCAGGGTAAATCGGGAAGCACTAATGGAGACCCATCCAAATAGCCAGCATTCTTAGCCCCGCTTCTCATTTGAGAAAAAAATTTCTGCAATGCACCGCAACTAAAATTCAATCTTTAGATCATTTGGTTATCCATTGGAAGACCTAACCATTGCACCATTGCCCTGGAAGCGTTATAATTCATACCTCTATTACATTTATTGTTAATTGCATTTCATACTCATTTGAACATAGAACCATATAGTTCAGCTAAAACATAATTTTATCCTAAATGGTGTCCGATCAATTAAACACTCATTCTAAATCATATATAGATCTTCTTTATACTTATCTAATGTTAACTTTGAAGTCTTGCTAGAAGTAATAACAAAGTTTAAATCGAGACTCAATCCATCAAAGAAGTTTTACTCAATAATTGTCATCCTTAATACTAGGACATCCTCAAACTATAAAGTCTAAACGTAACAAGTCCTAGTCTATAAATAACGAGACTAGAAAATTAATCCATTGCCCCTCCCATTCCTTTCTAAAAGAGAAGACATCACTGTTCGGGCTAGCTAGACTAGCCCCTGTGATTTATCTCCTCCGTATTGGTTCTGAGACGGATTGGCGGGGGCGTTGAGGACGAGCATTTTGCCTTTTGCCATAATAAAAAAGAGGACAGATATGTCATTCTTCATTCAATGAGGATGCATTCATAACCATATCAATAGAATGTGTAAGATAAAAGCTAGTAATGATGTATGCTGTGTCACACTCTCACGTGACTCTAGATGCTTAACTCCTCCAACATAATATCGCATATTGG
Organism: Hedychium gardnerianum; assembly: GCA_038050645.1. Classification (NCBI taxonomy): domain Eukaryota; kingdom Viridiplantae; phylum Streptophyta; class Magnoliopsida; order Zingiberales; family Zingiberaceae; genus Hedychium; species Hedychium gardnerianum. Next base: position 8,815,699 of record JBBUKS010000044.1, read on the forward strand.
TTGTGCTCATCAAACATGAAAATAATTAGTTTAGGTCCAACTGGATCTTAATCCTCACATAATTACCTATTAATATTAATATATAATTGATGCATAATATGAATGAAAATTGAGTAGAGCTTGCATAAAAAAATGGGAAGATGATACTTGCCAATTTTGTTGACTTTCTAGTGCATTCATAAACAATTCGAAGTGGATCATCACATACTAATCTTGTGATTTATAGTAGCTTGAGTTTAACTCTTAGTTGGTCATGAATTGCAAAACTAAGAACATGATACTTATAAATTCTGTTGATTTTTTAGTGTGACTATAAATAGCAAAATGTATTCATCGCATACTAATATTTGATGTTGTCATTTACAACAACTTTAATTTCATTCCGGTTGGTATGAGTTCAAAAAAGACAACATTACAAGAAATACTGAGATTAGCGATTGGAATTTCGGTCGCTAATTGTCATTAATGACTGATTAGCAACCGAGCTTATCGATTGCTAATTTCTTAGTCGCAAACCAAGTTTAGCGACTGAAATGGTTTCCGTCGCTAATTAGCGACGGAAAAATTATTTTTTCGTCGCTAATTAGAGACGAAAAATTGATTTCCGTCGCTATTTAGCAATGAAAAATTGATTTCCATCGCTAATTAGCTCAAGTATATTAGCGACGAAAATTTGATTTCCGTCGCTAATATATGCTTTTTTTAGACAGAACCTTCCCCATTTTGCAATTTAAATCCTGTTTACATCAAAATATCACATTTTCATACAAATACAAACATCACACAAACTCATATATGACAACAAACACATCCACAAACATACAAACACAACACATCCACAATCAATACCATCCAAAAAACCATCACACAAACTCATATGTACAAACCAACCATCACAAACAATGTCTATACACATTCACAAGTCATGCATTATCCATACAAATCATCCACGATACAAACAATTCACGGTACAAACCATCACAAGTCATAATATCCACAGAACATATGAACATAATAACAAAATTCCATCACAAACATATATATATATATATATATATATATATAAAACATAATTCACTACAAAGACATTTAAATACAATCCTTTGGGCTAGTACTATCAAATCTTGCAGAAAGTAAAATATGATAGATTATTATCAGAATCATGTGAGGAAAATTGATTAAAAAATTAACAATGGAACATTACACTAAAAAAATGAATGTATAACTAATTTTACATGTAAAAAAATGTACCTGAATCATATTTTGAATATCTGATGGTGGTAATATATAGAATATATCAATAGTGGCGAATTGTTCCTGAGAAAATGTAATACAATTAGAGATGAGCAGATTATAATATCAAAATTGAATAAATATATTTTTCATGTTTTATGAGTGATAATAAAAAAAGCTAAGTTGTAGTTGAACAAACCTCATAATGAGCTACTCAATAGGGTCTCGTGGGTCTTGAGTCTTCTGTGACTCAAAACGATGCTACGATACGATAAATTGAGTTATGACGACTCGCATCTTGGCCAAGATAGTATCATCTCTCGCCTCCCGATAGGTCATCCTCTACTCCACTGTCGCTAGTCAATCCCTCAGTTCTTGATTTTCTTGTCTTAACGATTGCACCTTAATAGAAGAAGAATTAGGACGACTGACCCTAGGAGTCATCAAGCAACCACATGCCACTTTGGCATGGAAGCCAAGACTATAGAAGGAGGAATTTTTTGTCCTTCCATCGACAACATCATAATAAATATCATTTATCACCTTGGTGGATAGAGCCTGTGACTCCCCTCCCTCTACTAGTGGTTGAGATATCTAGGTCACTCTATTAGTCATTTCCTCTTGTGTGAAAAAAGTATATAATTAATATCTGGTACATAATTACTAAAGCTAATTATTGCTAACAGTTATATGTAATAAAGTTAATATTCTTACGTTTATGGCCCGAGATCAAGTATCGACAAATGTTCTATCCTTTTTCTTGTGAGTCTTGTTAAATACCTCCCAACAAGTGGGAGGTCTCTCTAGAGTACATTTCTGCATACACAAAAAGTAGCATCAAATTTATACAAGTTCAATAATTAATAAAAATTTACTTATTTAACTTTAAATTAAACTCACCAAATCGATGATATACTCTACAATAGATCGGGATCCAGAAGTATGCTTCACGGATTTGGTGATTGGGTCAACGAGCTATGGATTTTTATTTGATCTAGCAATTGTAGAATTTGACCGCCACCTTTCTACAGCCTAGGTGGCAGTCCATGCATTCATGATCTCTTTTGGTATAATGCAGAACATGCAAGCTAAGAGGAGACTTATGATACTTCTTGCTATTGGCGAAGTGATGCAAAACTGTTGAGTTGAAATCCTCAAAGGATTGAATAGTATTTGACTTTAGCATGTTGAACCACTACTGAACAGAGCTAGCTAAGGTCGTTAGGAAGACTTACCACTTCACTCTATCTGGTTATTGGTATAAAAAGGCGACGTCTCAAATTTGCACAAGTTATCTTCTAGGTCAGAGGAACCATTGCACTCTCCCATTTGTGGTGGTTTGAAGTTGGCCAACAACTACTCATCTATAGTTTCTACTAAGAACGGAGTTCCCTTGCAAAATGAAACTCCCTCACCAACTTCTAGACCCTCTTGGAGGTCGTCCATGAATCTCTTTGGTAGCTCAGGTAAGTACAACCTCCTTGGGTGCTTGGATCCATGAACTCTAGGGTTTCTCAATTTGAGGTCTCTATTTTACTGTTTGAGCCTCTGAAGAGGGAAGATTCTTGGTGGTGCCCCTCTAAGGTCTTTATTTTATTGGGTGGAGGCTAATTGTGCCGGCCAATGGAGGACTTGAGGCTTCTAGGGTTAATTTTCCTTGTATTCATCATCTCAATGCATTTTCTCTATTTAATTAATTCCTACCGATAATGCAAAAATGATGCGATAGAAATCCACTACCGAGGTGAAAGATTGAATTGGATGGCAATGGTGTGAAGGCTAGATCATGTGGAGGCAACTAAGGTGGAGATTGCTAGGCCCAAGCAGGAGATTGTCCAACTTGTGCATGCTAAAAAAAAGTGTTAGAGGGTGATGGAGTTATTTGACAAAAGTCCTCAAATTTCGAAGTCACACACATGGTAAAGACAAAAGAATGTCAAAAGGCACTAAAGAAAGAGAGTGAAAATTTTCACCCACACACCCCCATGCCACCCCCACCACCATTCTAGTGGATATACCTAGCTATTTATACATGTGGGCAAGTGGGAGTTCATACTTAAGTAAGACTTGTAACGGTAAAGGACCATGTTCATGTATGGCATGGGGACCATGTCTAGGTATGGCATAGGACCACATGGGTAGATGGCACAGTGGTCATGCGCCTGTAAAGTCAAGAACAAGCTCGATTGGAGGCATCTATATTAATTTTTATGTGGTCATAAACTAATAGAAACACTATCACGTTGATTATTCATTTTTCCTTGCTAGGATAAAGTTTGAGAGTCTTTAATACCTACAACTAGGAATGATGAGAGGATTGTTAATGCTACAATTAGTGAACCCCTGTTTTGGGAGACCCTCTGAGATGAAGGGGGAGCTCAAGAGGAGATCAATTCCAAGACTTTAGATGAACCTTTGAGCTCTAGAGAGAATTAAAAGTCGACTGCTACCTTGGGCAAACCTCTGAGGCAAAGGGGAGCTCGTTCTTACAACCTTGGATGAACCTATAAGGTCTATGAGAGAACCAAAAGTCTACCTATGACTTGGGTGAACCTCGAAGATGAAGGGAAAACTTTATTCCAAGATCTTGGGCAAACCTTTAAGATCTAGGAGAGAATTAGAAGTTGATCCTTGCCTTCAATGAACCTTTAAAGCAAAGGGGGAGCTCAATCCTAAAACCTTGGGCGAACCTCTAAGGTATGGGAGAGAATTATAAGTTGACCCCTACTTTGGGCAAACCATTAAGGTGAAGGGGAACTTTATCTTGAAACCTTGGGTGAATTTTTAAGGTTTGAGAGAGAATTAAAAGTCAATCCCTACCCTGAGAGAACCTTTGAGGTGAAGGGGGAGCTCAATCCCAAGACTTTGGGTGAGCCTCTAAGGTTTGGAAGGGAATCAAAAGTTGACTCCGCTTGGGCGAACCTCTGAGGTGAAGGGGGGAGCTCGATCTCAAGACCTTATGTGAACTTCTAAGATCTAGGAGAGAATTAGAAGTTGATCCCTACCTTGGGAGAACCTCTAAGGCGATGAGGAAGTTAAATCTCAAGATCTTGGACGAATCTTTAAGGTCTAGGAGAGAATTGAAAGTTGTCTCCTACCTTGGGAGAACCACTAAAGCGAAGGGGGAGCTCAATTCTGAGACCTTTGGTGAAACAATAGTGAAACAAAAAACTTCCAATCAAAGTTTGTGGCAGTGAAAATCAACTCTTCCAAAAGGTCGACCTTTTGGAGGCTAGAGAGTTGAGGCATTGAGACCCAAGAAATATAAAAGGGGACTGCCATAGTAGGGGATGTAGGTGAATGTGCATTTGTAGTAGTAGATTTCTAAGTTGAGTAACTTACAGACTCTCCCGCTATATGGTCTTTTTTTTTAATTAGTCTATATTGTCTCCACTGTAACTCATAGAAGTCTATTGGTCGTGAACTCTTAACAACCTCAATTTACGACCCCTCCTGAGATCATGATGGTCCCTCAGGTAGGATTATTGTTGCCATCCATCCTTCTCCTAGAGTCTTCCTTTTCTTCTTAAGAATGGGAATCTTGCCATTCTCAGTCTTAATCTCATCTCCTCTATACATCCACTTGGGTGATCTTGAGTAATGTGTCACCTATACTCTTTTATGTGGACCCCTTTTTGAGACTAAGAGGGACTTCATTTGTGCATCAATGTTAACAACATGCTTAATTTCCCAACTTAGATTTTGGTAGTCTTGAGTGGTGTTCCCATAGTCATGATAGAATACGCAAAAGAGGTCGGATTGGTGTCGCTTAGGTCCTTTCACAAAACCTAGGAATCAAGATAGTACCGTGATGCACCTCGCAATCTCCTCCCTGGTCAGTCCCTGTACACTTGCTTGGGCAGGTCCATGCGAGATTGCCAGCGATGTGACCTAGAGACGCAGACTGGGAGAACACAGCTTGGGATGTTGTAGCTTTGGAATAATCCATTGGATACATCCCTGGAAAGACTCAAACCTCTGTAGCTTGGGATGTTGTAGCTTGGGAACAACCCCATTGGGTACATCCTTAGAAAGACTCAAGCCTCCATGGCTTGGGGTCTTGCAGCTTGGGAGCAACCTCATTGGGTACATCCCCGAAAAGACTTAAGCCTCGACGACTTGGGATGTTACAGCTTGGGAACAACCCTATTAGGTACATCTTTAGAAAGAATCAAGCCTCCGTGGCTTGGGATGTTGCAGTTTGGGAACAACCTTACTGGGTACAACCCTAGAAAGTCTCTTGGGAACAACCTCATTGAGTACATCTCCGAAAAACCAACATAGTATAGGAGCATCCCATTAGGGAACTTCCTCAATTCGTCCCCCAGGCTGCGAGAACCTCCTTGCCTGTGGATGCCTCCCCTGAGTTATAACCCATCTGGTCATTCTAATTTATCATTCTCACTAATTCCTCTTTGGCTAACAGTCTAGCAAGTAGAGCAGTATGCTAGGCTACGAGAACCTCCTTATCCATGGAAGTCTCCCCTAGACTCCGACTATCCCAGGCTGTGAGAGCTTCTATGTCCATGGAAGTCTCCCCTAGACTCCAACTATCTCAGGTTGCGAGAACCTCCCTTCCCTTGGAAGTCTCCCCGAAGCTTCGATCCCTCTAGTCGTTTAGTTTGATCATTCCCTCCAATTATATTTGAATCAAGATGTGGATAAAAAGTTGTGGGAATAGTAGAGAGGTAATGTGGAGTAGGTGACAAGTGATAGGTTGTGAGGGACAAAAGTCAACTTGACAGTTGATCTCCTGTGCAAATCTATTCTCTGACATAGCAGCAACAGGTGATCATTCCTTTGACACTTGATAGGGCATGTCAGGCATGCACCTCACCCTCACCACCTGATCTGTACGCGATGTACGCGGGGAGGGGGGGGTAAGTGGTAGATGACATGGAGGCTTCACTCAGGGTTATATAAGCAAAGGGGTGTTGGCCGAAGAGGGGGGAACCAAGTTCAAACTTTGTGAGTATTCTCCAGTCAACAAAGTGATTGACTCACTCAACCATTGTTCTTCTTCTTCCTCTTACTCTACAAAAAAGTCCTTCCTCACTGGAATGGAAGGAAACTACTCTAACAGCTTACAAAATCTCTTCCCCGCGAAAGACCCTTTCCTTTCCATCTCAAGCCCTTCTCTTAGAGAGGGAAAATCCTATTTTCGGCATTGTGTTGACTTAAGCATTATAGGGGTAAAGTCGGCATCACTAGCCCCCACTGATTTGTGTTAATATCTTAGATCAGAGGCTTGTTCTCCTACGACGAAATGTTGTGGGAGGCTAGCTTGGGTGCAGAACAAAAGAAGCTCTATCAGTGTGAACCCGATTTAAGTGGTGTGGTAGAGCAGGAGGTTTGGATCCCTAGAGAGGGAGATTTTGATCGCATCATTTTGGCATCATCTGTGTGAAAGGAGCAACAAGGCATGAAGATGGTGAACACTAGGATAACTATGCAAATTCGCAAAGGGAGGGATCCAAAGAACGGACGCACTCGTCTCCCACGCCAACGATAAAGACCACAGGAGGCCCCATCCCATGGGGATAGATAGCATAGTTCATCAATGCCCAAATTGATGAAGCCTTTCGGGGTGGCCAAGCCGCATCCGCCCCGGAAGGAGCAGCACTTTCTGTAGGGGTTATCCAAATGGTCGAACCCTTGGTGCAAAGTCCAAAAGGAGTAGCCTCCACTTCTTGTGTCAAGCGGAGGTCGGCCAACCTAGATAGACTAGTCAGTCTCATCAGACCATTATTGGGAAGGGTTGTCACTTAGCAGATGTCATTATCGGTTGCTATTGTAAAAGAAGTATTATAAGTTGACTTTCGAAGGCCATAGATGCTTGAGTATAGTGGTACCACAAACCCTGAAGACCACCTTTGCTGCTTTGAAAATGAAACTCTCCTTCATTAGTTCTCTAACGGTGTAAAATGTCACGTATTCCTCACAACACTCAGAGGACCAGCTCAAAAATGGTTTGGCACTCTACTCCAAGGTTCCATTCAGTCATTTGAGGACTTCTTAACTTTGTTCTTGTTGGTGCATGGAGCACCAGATAATCGAACCTGATTTTGATGTTAACAAAGGTTCAAAGTTAGGGTTAATTGTAATCTAACGAAGGTTGATCAAGTGTGTAGGTAGCTCAACTAGAAAGTCCTAGTAAGAGTAGGCAAGTGAAAGTCCTAGTGAGTATAGGTAAGTGAAAGTCCTAATACATTAGCTAGACCGGATATTAAGCAGTTGAAAGCCCTAATAGGTCATCTGGACCAGATACTAGGCAAAGTGAAAGTCTTGGAAGATTGAGGACACTAGATAGAAAGACAAGATCGCTCAGTGGATAGGACGTCTACCAATTTGATAGGTCAGTGAGGATCAGACATCGAAAGAAGACATGGGGGTCAAGGATCAAATGCTGAGAAAAAGTACAAGCAGGTCTGGAGTACTAGATGCTTGACATCAACTAAACTCTCCTGAGTGGAGTGGTTCTTCAGGAAAGAACGGATAAGGACGATGTAGGATTGAAATAGGCGCTAGAAGGGAGCGTAGGAAAGATGATTTCTGAGCTGCTGATCGAGGACTTCTTTTAAAGTCCTTTCTAGGCACTTAGATCCCTTCCAAGAACCTCGATCGAAGCCTATTTGATCCGTTACTATCGCAGCTTGTCCACTTCCAGGAGCCTCAATCCCTTCCGGGTACCTCAAGGGCTAACGTGGAGTTGATCGGATAAAACTTCATCACTCGAGGCTTTATCCTGTCCCAAGTGCCTGGATCCCTTCCAAGCGCCTGGACCACCTTGGTCTAGAAAATTTATACCTACATCACAAAGTTAGCACAATAAGTACAAGGAATTATAGTGCAATAAAGTTAGTCCAATTTGGACTATCTTGGTATTGACTTTTGGATTTCCAATGAAACCCTAGGTCAGACTGATGCCTATTGTTCCCTCTCAGGGAACGCATCCTCACCCACACCTCTCAGGAGAGTTTGCCTATTTTCCAAACATCTGGTTCTCCAGATCTGTTTGGACTTTTGCTCAGCATCCAATCTTGACCTTCGAGACTTCCCGCTAAATGTCCGATCCTCGACCTGTCTAGACTTCTACCTGATGTCCTCGACCCCCAAAGCTTCCCACCTAGTTTCCTGACCCCTAAGACTTTCTTCCCGACATCCTTGATCTTCCAAGACTTCTGCCCAGTCCACTCGACCAAGACTTCTTTGCCCAATCCACTCGATCAAAACTTCTTTGCCTAGTCCACTTGACAAAGACTTCTTGGCCTAGTCCACTTGACTAGGACTTCTTTGCCTAGCCTCAACTAAAACTTTCCTGCACACTTAATCAAGCTTATTAGAACAACAATAAGTCTTAACTTTGAACTTTTTCCAACATCAAAACTAGGTTCAATTATTTGGTGCTTCTATCACCAACAGACGGGTCCTCCTTAAGGGGACAATATTAGGCATCGGTCCAACTAAGGGTTTCACTCGATATTTGAAGTCGAGATCGAACAATTGAATGACTGTCAAAACTCATATTTCTTGTATTATGTTTGTTGTGCTAACTCTATGATGTAGGGGCAAGTTGGCGGGCTTCAGTTGACTCTAAGTGACCGGACCAGTTCTAGGCGACCGAAGTTCCAAGCGCCCGGATAAGGTCCAGGCATCTGGAAGGTTCGATCCAACCATGTGTATAGATGATGTGGTAGAGCCTGGTTGGTCTGTGATGTGGGATGACATGTCGACATCCAGGCGCCTATGACTAGTCCAGGTGCCTAGGAAGGGATAAGCCAAGGAGGATAGAACTTCGTCCATAACACACTACGTCAGCAGTCCAGGCGTCGAGTGCCTGGTCCAAGCCTTTAGGAAGGGAAAAGCCGAGAAGAATATAACTTCTTCCAAAATGCGCCATGTCAGCAGTCTAGGCTCCCGGAGATGAATAAAACCATGACACAATCAGATCAGATGAGGCTAAGCTGGGGCCGCTCGGAGTTGGTCTAGGTGCCTGGAGAGTCACTATAAAAAACCCTATGAACAAAGGCTTTTGTACACACTTATGATCAACTTCCAAACACTTCAACTCTCGTCTCGCTCTGAAAATGCCAACATTACCCAAATTGTTGTTCAGACACTCGTGCAAATTTCCTAATCCCTTGTGTCGGCATACTATTGTATTTATTTAATCATCTTTTTGTTTTGAAATTCAAAAGGAATGGTAAACGTGTTACTATCCTCGACTTTTTGTAAAAGATGAGTTTTTGCCTCTGAATCATTGTTCGAAGGAGAAGACTATTAGTGGATTGTCATAGAAAGTGATCAAAGATCACGGGCCTTGGACTAGCTGCCGCAGGCTATGAACCAAGTAAAAATAAACTTTTCTTTTGTGGTGTGTTTTATTTATTTATTTATTTATTTTGCTTACTTTGAAAATCATAAAACAAGTTTTAATCGAGAATAAGCAAAGAGTGTTATTCACCCTCCCCCCTTTCTAGTGCTTTTATGATTCTACAATTGGTATCAGAGCAATGACGCTCTGAATTTATGCAACCACCAGTCAAGCAGTTTTTTTTTTTCATTTATTCTCTTTTCTCCAACACTACTAATCTAATACTAAGTCTTGGAATATTTTTGTTCATTTTTGTTTTTCTTGCAAGTTAAATGGCCCTTCAAGAAGGCTACAACATTGTTCCCTATCTTCTATTCAATGGCGATGGTTTCGTATATTGGAAAGGGAGAATGGAATATTTCTTGAAGACCCACATAGACACGTGGATCATTATCAAGACTGGGTTCACCCTACCTGTCAATGAAGTCGAATACGAGAAATGTACCCTCAAAACTAAGAGACAAATTGAAGCCAACACGAAGGAAACTTAGACACTACAATGTGGCTTGACCAAAAAGGAGTTCAACTGTGTCGACCCTTTTATCAGTGCAAAAGACCTCTGGGATAAACTGGTTGAACTCCATGAGGGAACCACGGGTACAAAGGTAACAAAACACGACCTCAATGTGAATAAGTTGGCTAACCTTAATATGCAGGACGACGAATCTGCATTAGAAGAATCAAATGAAGAAGAACATGCTCAAGCGAGCTTCTTGGCCATGATGGCAAAAGATAACGTGATCAAGTTCGAGACCGAGTCCGAGTCCGAGATAGAGTCTGAGTCCGAGTCAAGTCACGGATTTGTATCCGATTCAGATGGTCCAAACCCCACTGTAAGTTTTACTTTAGTTGAAAATTTGTATAATATGATATCATGTTTAACTTGTAAATTAGTCAAGTCCAATGTCCGGGTCAAGTCACTCCAAAAGGAAGTTCAAATCCTTAAGGAGAAGACTAATCTGAGTTCTTCAACTAACCCAGTTCAAAATGAAACCTCAACTCAAGTCCAAAAACTTGAGGAAGAGAATTCAATTTTAAAAAGTCAAATTCAAGAACTCATAGGGTCGTTGGAAAAGTTTGCTTTGGGATCCAAGAACTTAGATATGTTACTTGGATCTCAATGAGCCATGTACAATCGATATGGACTTGGATTCAAGGCTAAAACTTCAAATAAATCGGACTTGTCTTTAGTTAATCGGAATAATAAACCAAGAATCCAAGAATGGGTCCCTAAATCTAAATTGATTAACCAAGTCAAACCTAACCAATATTGGGTCCCCAAAGATCAAGTCTATTACTTGGATAGATCTTATCTAACCTATGATTAAGGGGAGCTAATAGAAAATTTGTTCTCTTAATTAAGTAAATTGCATGTTTGATTGCCTTAGTTTTAATTGCAAATGCATGTCTAGTTTACTTCACTGCTTAACTTAGAATGGTTAGATAGGACATAGGTTTGGTCTACTCTTGCCAACATAGTATCATGATGCGACAAGATAATAGTACATTAGGGACACTTAGTCCAGGTATGTCAGGTGGGGTAAGGAGTACCCTACATAATGTGCTTAACTAAGAGAATTATTTGAAGCTACCTCATCATATCCTAAACTAGTTAGACTAAGATTTTTCAATAGGTTAGTTAAGTGTTCAATTTCTGGAATTGGCTTTGTATAAGGAAGTGGTCGTTGCTCAGATACCCAAGAAGGCCATTGTGTCTCGCAATGACGGGAAGCTGAGACTTGAAATGTACACTTAATTGATTGAAAGTTAAACCTGAATCTAAACAAGGTCAATCAACCCTTAGAATTAAATCTAATTAATTAAAAATAAAATTGATAATCATTTCACCAAATTTATAGTACTAACATATTTGATAATTTAGAATGAGTGAGAAACTTAAATTAAAATTCTAATCTAATTAATCCGAAACTTAAATTAAAAATCTAATCTAATTAATCTGAAACTTTAATTCTAAATAATTCAAATGTAACTTAATTCTAAATTAAATGATTAAATGTAATTAATAATTCTAACTTAAATGATTAAATGTAATTAATAATTATAACTTAAATAATTCAAATGTAATTAATAATCAAGATAAAACTAATTTGAAAGATTCAAATTGAGTAAAATTAATTAATCCAAATTTAATTAATAAAAACTTAAGATTTGAATGATTCAAATTTAATCAACTTAATTAATCCAAAAACCAATTTAGTTTAATTCATAATTTAATTGATCAAAATAATCAAAATTATCTAAGTCTTTAAGAAATAAAAAAAATTGATCTACTATTTAATCAAGATAAATCTAATTTGAATAAACAGATCAAACTAATTCTCAAAATAAATATAATTTGAAAAAGTGAAATTTAATTAAATTAATTGATCAAGGTAATTATAAAAATAAATTGATTAATTCAAAGATAATTAAAAATTCAAATCCTAAACAAAATAATTCAAATTTAATTAAAAACCTGAAATTAATAATCAAACCAACTCTATACTTGTGCATTACACTTAGATTTATGTGACTCACAAAAGAGCTAATTACTAAGTGGAATGTTAATGGTGTCTCAAAAAATATTTGAATAATCTAGTAATTTGTGAAATTTATTAAGAAAATATAAAAGATATAAAAATTAAGGCAAATTAGAAGTGACCCAAATCAAGCCATCAAAAATTCAATCATTTTATTGGAAATGAGTAAAAATTGAACTAATATCGAAGCTTGAATCCAAAATCATAGTTAAAATACAACCTGATCCTAATTGGGTAAAAGCAATGAAAGAATAACTAACCCAATTCAATATGAACCAAGTTTGGAATTTAGTACCACCACATAAAGATAAACCAGTAAAAATAAAACAATTTCTAAAATAAACTAGGTATATTTTTGTTATCATGCTTGACTTGGCTTGCGTAGTAGGTTTTCATGTTTAATTGATCTATCTTGTAAAACCTATGTTTGAATTCCAATTATCAGTATGTTGACTATCTTAAATATGTCTACTTAAATTTTAGTCAACATCTTCTAATAATATTTTTTAACGTGGGATGCATGCTTGTATTTTAAGAATACACTTAACCATGCCTAACTATTTAGCTTTAAATTGCGTACTTTTGGCTTGCTTGATTTTAAATGTTTAATCTTAATTAAGTCTAGATTAAAAGCATTGATAGGTTTGTATTCATGTTTCATAATTTTTAGCATTCTTGAAAAATCCTATTCATAATTTCAAGATATTTTTTTCTTAAAAATCTCTCTATTAGTTTGAAAAACCTTTGATTACTTATAAAATTTTGTCAAAATTTTCAAAGTTTTATATTTTTACTTGAAAAATCTTGTTTAAACATGTTAGCACTTGAATATGCTTGTTTCAAAATATTCTCTTGAAAATATCTTTTTAGAACTTGAAAAATCTTGTTTCAAAATATTTTGAAAAGTTTTTCCAATTTCAAAATGGTTTTGAAAATTCCTTTACTACTTGAAAAATCTTACTTAGAATTTCAAAATTGTTCTTACTTAGAATTTCAAAATAACTTTTTAAAATATTTTTCTTCTTCAAAACATTGTTTAAATATCTTTGTGAAAATTACTTCAACATATTTTCTGAAAATTCTTTTGAAAAAATTCTATTTTCTAAGACATTCAGGAAAATATTTTGGAAAAGTCCCATGCATTTGAAAATATTTGTTTTAAATATTTTTGTAGAAGTGTGTTTTTCAATATTCTTTCAAAAATTATTTTCACACACTTACATAGTTATCTTTTTGAAATATTTTGAACTCACCCTTCATATTTATTGTTATTTTTTTTGGACTCCCTGTTGATTTTTGATGTATGTAAAAGGGGGAGAGAATAAGATAAAAGTTTAAGTTCTTTCAAAAGACATTAATTTTGGAAGGAGATATTAATTTGAGGGGGACCTTTTTGAAAATTGAACTTTACTTCATATTTACTTAACATTGAACTAGGTTGTCATAATAAAAAAGGGAGAGATTATTGGTGCAAGGAGCACCTGTTAATTGAACCTAATTTTGATGTTAGCAAAGGTTCAAAGTTATAATTAATTGTGATCTAATGAAGGTTGATTAAGTGTACAAGTAGCTCAATTAGAAAGTCCTAATAAGACTAGGCAAGTGAAAGTCCTTGTGAGTCTAAGCAAGTGTAAGTCCTAATAGGTCAGCTAGACCGGATACTAAGCAGTTGAATTGAGGACACTAGGTGAAAAGACTATGTAGGATCGAACTCGATGCTAGAGGGGGGTGAATAGCATTACAAATTTTACGAGCAGATATTTAAATAAAAATAACTAAAATAATTGAATCAATCAAAGTAGCACAATAGAAATAAATATAACTTACAAACTGATTCAATCAAGTATAGCTAGACCAATGTTAACATGCAAAAAGATTTATCTAAGATTAAGCATGTAAGCAGTTGACCAACCAAAATAGAAGTATGGACACACACAACAATTATAAATTCTCCTAGGTGAAGAAACCTTGCAAAAAAAAGAATCTAAAAAGTTGAGCACAAATTGCAATAAATAAGGCAACATAAAAATAGATGAAAATGTTACTCTAAGTGTTGTCGATCGAAAATGAAGCACGGGTTGTAGCATGTCCCATCATAGAAAGAGAGAGAGCATTAGAGTACGAGCACAAGAGATTTAAAGAAATCATGAATCATTTCTTATTAAGCTCTACCTCGAAGCTCATTTTATAGTACTTGATCGATTGTTTGGAGCCTTCTCGATCACCTGTACAGGTGTTGATGTGGTTGCAACTTCTATCATGTAAATAACGGTAATGACGCTACTCGGTCAACTGAGGGCTTCCCGATTGCTTGTAAAGGAGTCAAATCTAATCTTGACCTGAGTCGCTCAGGTTGTTGATAACGCCATTGCTTGATCGCCTAGAAGCTTTTTCGGTCGCCCATACACTCCGATCACCCCGACCATGCTACGGTCTCATAGGCATTCCAACTTTACTCATTGAGATTTATCACTAGCCAATCGTTCCGAAATCCCTTCGGTCGTTTGGAACCATTGAACCGCTTCCTTGCAGTTGTTACATGTAATGAGTAGGATATATGATTTAAAGTTACTCGCACTTACTTGACTAGATTTTGACCTATCTAGTTTGGGTTTCCAAGCAATCAACTCCCAGTTAATTCCTCTTTGACTTATTTGCCAAGCAATAAGCTCTTAGCTAATTCCACACACTTAAACTTGTTTGTCAAGCAATCAGCTCCCAGCTTGTCACGCCCCGGAAGTACACATGTCTGTAGATACGGACGATACTCCCTAGTGACAATTATAGATATAATATGGTATGTGTCTACAAAACTCATATCTTAACACAACCATGTAGAATAAATAATAATAACCAAATAGAATAGGAAAATATAAGGTCTACTCGACCCTGAAATCCAAAAACATAAGTGCGAGCCGACTCAGCTTAATACTCCAAGTACATAACTA
This sequence comes from Hedychium gardnerianum, assembly GCA_038050645.1. Lineage (NCBI taxonomy): Eukaryota > Viridiplantae > Streptophyta > Magnoliopsida > Zingiberales > Zingiberaceae > Hedychium > Hedychium gardnerianum. The sequence goes on from JBBUKS010000044.1 coordinate 8,830,794, forward strand.
AGAATAAGCCAAAAAGTCCAAGTCCAAGTCATTTTATTACAATGCAAGACCTAAAAATAAATGCGGAAGCAAAACAAACCAAAACGAGAAGAAGATATCCATAGCTCGTTGCGAATGGGATGACACGGGTAGAAACCTCCGAGCGACGCAACCAACTTATACCTGCTAACCTAAGAATAATAATAGAAAGCAGGGGTGGTGAGTATAAAAGAAATACTCAGCGGATATAAGAAGATAGTGCATGAATAGTAAGTGTACAGGAATTCAAAG
>JBBUKS010000044.1:8831163-8846367 GCA_038050645.1 Hedychium gardnerianum
TCCTGCCTCTCGATCCACCCGACCTACTAGGACTTCCTTACCTAGCCGCAACTAGGACTTCCTGCCTGGTGTTTGGTCCTCTTGATCTGGACACGGGAGCCCCTACTTCCTTTGTTTGAGGTTAATATTCTACTCACATGGCTTGATTAGACCATATCTCTTGTACACAGTCGGCGATTAGACCTTCTGGCAGTCTGGGCTCTAATATCAATTATTAGGACCGAAGAAATTTAGATATCTCCACAATAGTATAATTTGTCCACTTTGGGCCTAAGCCCTCATGATTTTATTTTTGGGTTTTACCCAAAAGGTCTCATACCAATAGAGAGATCTTTTCCTTATAAGCCCATGATCTTTCCCATGTGTTTTCAATGTGAGACTTTATTTGCAACTTTGCAACCTCAACATTTAATACTTGACAACCTAATATTAGGACGTAGCTAGATGATAGTACATTAGGAATGCTCAATCTAAGTGTATCCAAGTTGAGTAAGGAGTTCCCTACTTAGTTCGCTTAGCTAAGAGGAATTAACTGAAGCAACATTGGCATATCCTAAATTAGTTAGACCAGAGTTTTTTTTAAAAAAAATAGGTTAAATATAAAATTTCTTTAAAAGGCTTCATCGAAGGAAGTGGTTGTTGCTCCGATATCAAAGAAGACCTTTATGTCTCGCCACGACCTGGAAGCTAATCTTTGAAATGTGTATTTAACTGACTGACGGCTAAACCTAAATCTAACACAAGGTCAAATTAACTTCAAAATTCAAACTAATTCTAATCGAGTAAAATTGAAGACCATCTCACAAAGAACCCATAGGACTAACATGTTTGATAATCTAGAATGAGTGAGATGGAAAATAAGTACTAAAAATCAATCAACCCCTTTTAAACTCTAATTATAACTTGGATCCAAATCAAATATCTTATATGTAGGAACATAAAGATTTGGACCAAAGGATATTAGACAGTGGGTGCTTCAAACACATGACCAGAGATTGATTGAAATTTACCAAATTGAAACTCAAGAACCTAGGATTAGTATCATTTGGAAATAATGGAAAACTTAAGATAATCAAAATAGGTAATATTGAATTAAGTTCTAATTTCATTATTCATAAAGTCCTGTTAATTGATAAATTTGAATTCAACCTACTTAACATTAGTTAATTGTGTGATTCTAATTATTTAGTAACTTTTTCAAATCTTGAATGTTTGATTAAAAACATTGAAAACCCTGAAATAACACTTAAGAAAATTAGAAAAAATAATATCTACATAATTAATCTACTAAACTCCTCACTTAAGTACCTACTAATACAACAAGAGAAAACTAAATTGTGGCACAGGAAACTGAGTCACACTCACCTAAGTCTCATTTCAAAAATGAGTCAAAATAGCTAAGTTAGAGGTCTACCAAAATTTAAAAAAAAAAACCTAGAAAATATAATCTCTAATGCTTGTCAACTAGGAAAACAAACCAAATCAAATCACAAGTCAACTAACCTAAATCGAACAAACTCAATACTTGAACTTCTACACTTAGATCTATTTGATTCCCACGGGGCTAAGTCACTAAGCAGAAACTAATACTGCTTAGTAATAATTGATGACTACTCAAGATTTACCCGGGTAAAATTCCTAAAACATAAAGATGAAACATTTGAAAATTTTAATAACCTATGTAAGTTAATAGAAAATGAAAAAAATGTAAAAATCAAAAGAAGTGATCATGGAGGGGAATTTGAAAATCATAGGTTTACTAAATTTTGCCTAAATAACGGTTATCACCATGAATTTTCATGCCCTGGAACCCCTCAACAAAACGGTATAGTGAAAAAAAAGAGAATATTACAAGAAGCAGCTAGAACCATGTTAATGAATATAACCTACCTAATCAATTTTAGGCTGAAGCAATAAGCATAACCTGCTACATTCAAAATAGGGTTTTAATTAATAAAGTTTATAATAAACCCCCTATGAAATCTATTATAATAAAATACCCAACTTAAAATATTTAAGAGTATTTGAATGCAAAGTACATATATTAAATATTAAGGACTACTTAGGAAAATTTACATCTAAATCAACAAATGGAATTTTTCTAGGTTATTCCACAACTAGTAGGGCTTATAGAATCTATAACAAAAATACCTTGAAAGTTATAGAAACAACCAATATTATATTTGATGAAGAAAATAATTCTAATCAACCTAACCAAATTAATTTAAATAATGAATAAAATGTTAGAAATCTAGAAGATAACAAACTTAGACCTGAACTAAACACAAATGAACTAGAAGAACCAAGTGTTAATCCTAACACAAGAGCACCTAGGTTAAGAGATAACCACCCAGTTGACCAAATTTTTGGTAATCCAAATCTAGGAGTTCAAACTCGATTTTCTTATAGAAACTTAATTCAAATAGCCTTAATATCAACAATTGAATCCAAAACTATAGAAGAAGCCCTACCTGGCCCTGATTGGATTATAGTAATGCAAGAAGAACTAGCCTAGTTTAAAAGAAACCAAGTTTGGGACTTAGTATCTATACCAAAAGACAAATCAATTATTGACACCAAATGAGTCTTTAGGAATGAACTAGATGATAAAGATGAAATTATTAGGAATAAAGTCCATCTAGTAGCTAAAGGATTTAATCAAGTAAAAGGTCTAAACTATGATGAAACTTATGCACCTGTAGCTAGACTTGAATCCATTAGGATGCTGCTAGCCTATGCAGCACATAAGAGATTCAAGTTGTATCAAATGGACACCAAGTCTGTATTTTTTAATGAGTTCATTAAGGAAGAAGTTTATGTAAGCCAACCACTAGGATTTGAGGATTTAGATCACCTAAATCATGTCTTTAGATTAAAGAAAGCCTTGTATGCACCAAAACAAGCACTTAGGGCTTGGTATGAAAGATTTCCAACCTACTTAGTATCTAAAGAGTTTAACCAAGGATAAATTGACTCAATCCTCTTTGTTAAAATGCTAGAAAAAGATATTTTTATATCCCAAATCTATGTAAATGACATAATCTTTGGTTCAACTAACTAAAAATTCTTAAGAGAATTTATTACATTAATGGAAAGTGAATTTGAAATGAGTATAGTAGGAGAATTAAATTTCTTTTTAGGTTTACAAATAAAACAAATAAAAGAAGGCAATTATGTCTTCCAAAATAAATAGTCCATAAAATTAATTAAAAAATTCAGAAAGAAAAATGCTAAAGAAATTAATACACAAATGACAACAAATATAAAAATTGATAATGACCTAGAAGGAAAATCAGTTGACTTAAAATACTATAGGAGTACAATATGTACTCTGTTATACTTAATTGCAAGTCGACCTAATATTTTATTTGCAATTGGTATGTGTGCTAGATACTAATCCAATGCAAAAGAATCACATTTAACACTTGTAAAAAGAATACTTAGGTATATTAAGAGAACACCAAATGTAAGAATCTGGTACCCTAAAACTAACAATTTTGACTTAGTAAGATACTCTGACTCAGACTATGCTAGCTGTAAACTAGACAGAAAAAATACAAGTAGTGGTTGCCAACTTCTAGGTCAAAGTCTAGTCAGCTGGTGCAATAGAAAGCAACATTGTGTTGCATTTTCAACTACTGAAGCAGAGTACATAGCAATGGGGGAATGTGTAATTCATGGTGGCAAAAGGTGAAGTGCTCGCCCCAAGCGCCCCCGCTAGCCCATCCTAGGACCAACACGGAGGAGATAAATCGTGAGTGGCTACTAGCCCGAAAGTGACCAATGTATGGGAGTGGGTAGGAACCTGACTACTAGTCAAGAATTGACCTTAGACCTCATGGTAGCAATGCTCAATGCACTAGCCAACTATCCATCCTGAGGGGATGGGAATGTGTAACTCAACTACTATGGATGATGCATACACTAAAAGATTTTCAATTAAATTACAAAAACACTAAAGTATTAATTGATAACATAAGTTCAATCAACTTAACTAAAAATTTAATACACCATTCAAGAACTAAACACATAGAAGTAAAACATTACTTTCTTAGGGATCATGAAAGTAGGGGTGACATTGTACTTGACTATGTTGAGTCCAAGTTAAACCTAATAGACAATTTTACAAAACCCTTACTTGAAGCTGAGTTTAGCACACTCAGAAGACAACTAAGAATGTGCTCAGTAGAATAGGTTCCTTATGTTTTTCAAAAACTTATATTTTTCAAAACGTATATTTTTCAAGACTTTCATTTTTCAAAAATTATGTTTTTTCAAAACTTATGTTTTTCAAAGCTTATGTAGTTTTTACTTGCAATCTGGATTCAACCTAGGTCCTACCATAGAAAACATGAACCTATAGATGTGGGCAGTCATCATCTCGCAAGCACATTATGATTACATTGCTTGTGTATTGAGCCACTTAGAACGGTGTGGATGCTTAGGTCCAAGCCTAGATTTCATATGCTTATGTCAGTGCATCGTCATAAATCTAAGCTAAAAACTTCAAATTAATCAAGTTAAGTGATTCTTCATAGTAAATGACTAACTAGAAACTTACACTTAACTTGACTAACTTAGTGAAAGTTGCTATCTTATGATAGTCAGCTAGAAACAAAAGTTAGACATTTTGATAAAGATAATTTAATAGATGATTTATTTTTAGATATTAGATATTTTTTATATTAAATCATGCATATTCAATTGCCTATCATGCATGCTTGGACTATAGGATATTTTGCTTGCTTTTTAAATTATTTAAATTAATGCTTTAGTGTAAGCATTTGTTAAATATTCATTGCAAATACTTTTTTAAATTGGTTCTAAAAGGAGTAACAAGTTTAAAATATTTTTTCAAAAATTTCTTTTTGATTTAAAAATTATTTCTCAAATTTTTTTTACTAAAATATTATTTACTTTCTATCTTTCAAAATTTCTTTTTAATTTCTTTTCATTTTTTCTAACTTTTAAAAATCTTTTAATTTTTTTTTCTTTTTTCAATATTTCTTTTAACATTTTTAATCTTTTTCATAAAATCCTTTTAATTTTTTTTTCTAGTTTTTAAATATCTTTTTCAAAAATTCCTTTAATATATTTCTATCTTTTAAAACAAAATCAAAATGTCTTGAATTTTTTTTACCAATATTTTCCAAATATTCTTGAAAATTTATTTTGTATCTTTAATTTTCTATCTTTTCAAATTCTTTTATTTTGCATATCATTTTGGTTTCGTTTAAAACTCTTTTTCTAAACTTCATTTGAAAATCTTGTTCACATTTCATTCACATTAAGTCTTTAGAAAATTCATACTTTTCAAAGTGCTTCAAACATAGTTATAAAGTTTCCAAAAACTTCAACTTATCTTGTTTTGGCATCTCCTGGGTGTATTTTTTGATTTATGTCAAAGGGAGAGAGAATGGTAAGTTAAAAGTTAAGTTCTTGCTTTAGTTTTTAAAAGGTTGGTATTTTCAGAATTTTCAAAATCTCAAGGACGTTAATTTCAGGGGGAGATTAAGTTAAGGGGGAGTTTTTTTGAAAGCTTCTTGAAAATTATTTTCTTAAGTGCTTTATATTTTCTTAACTTTGAACTGGGTTGCCATAATAAAAAAGGAGGAGATTGTTGGTGCACAGAACACTGGATAATCGAACTTGGATTTTAATATTGACAAAGAGTTCAAAGTTAAGTTTAATTGTGATCTAACAAGGATAATCAAGTGTGCAGATAGCTCAACTAGGAAAGTCCTAGTAGGTCAAGCGGACCAGTGACTAGGCAAGGAAGCTTTAGAAAATCGAGAACACGAGGCAGAAAGACTAGACAGGTCAGTGGACCGAACATCTAGCAAGTCGATGGGTCAGCGAGGATTGGACATTGAAGGAAGACCTGGACATCAAGAATCGGATGCTGAGCAAAAGTCCATACAGGTTTGAAAGACTAGATGCTTGGCATTAGGTAAATTCTCCCGAGAGAAGAGGTTCTTCTAAAAAGAAGAACAGATAAGGATGACTTCCCTTTAAGGTAACAATAAGCGTCGGTCTGACTCAGGATTTCATTAGAAACCTGAGTCGAGATCGGACAGTTGTAATACTATCCAACTTACTTATACTATTATTGTGCTAACTCTGTGGTGCATGGACCTAAAATCGAAAAGTTGACTAGAGTCAGTTAACTCTAAGCAACCAAACCGGTTCTAGACGACTGAAGCTCCAGGCACCGGGATAGTTGTAATACTGTCCAACTTACTTATACTATTATTGTGCTAACTCTGTGGTGCAGGGACCTAAAATCGGGAAGTTGGCTAGAGTCAGTTGACTCTAAGCAACCAAACTGGTTCTAGACAACCGAAGCTCCAAGCACCGGGATAGGGTCCAGGCACTCAGGAGGTTCGATCCAGCCATGTATGCAGATGATGTGGTAGAACCCGGTTGGTCTGCGACGCGGGATGCCACATCAGCATCCAAGTGCCTGGAAAGGTTCCAAGCACATGAACAAGGATAAGTGGAGGCTAAATAAGTCGGATATAGCTTCGTCAGGAAAGCACGACGCCAACAGTCCAGGCTCCCGGAAGGGGTCCAGGCGCTCTGAAGGGGTCCAGACGCCCGGATATGGATAAGCAACAGTCGATTCAGATCGAATAGATGCATTGTTGGGGGGCACTCGAAAGGCCTTCCAATTGCCCAAAATGAGTCTATATAAGCCGTTGTGAATAGAACCTCTGATAATCAATTTTGAAGCCTACTTTTTCATTCCACTTTGGTTATGCACCCAAACTTTGAAGCCACGACGTTGTGCCACTCCAACCACAAGCTACAACTTCTATTCTTGTCGATATTGTTAAATTTGTGGATTTTGTATTTGTTTCTTTTCCTCATGCTAAAATTTCTAGGGAGTAGTAAACATGTTACTGTGACCTTCTTCTTGTAAAAAGAAACAAGTCTCTTTCTCTTAGAAGAAAGAAATTATTAGTGGATTGTCCAATTGAAGCGATCACGGACCACGGGCCTTAGATTAGCATGCGCTGACTGTGAACCAAGTAAAAAAGAAATGTGTCTTGTGTTTGTTTCTATTTCTGCTACTATCTCTTAAACTAAAAAAACACGAGTTTTCGAAAAACATAAAAAAGCAACACGCGCTATTCACCCTCCCCCTCTAGCACTTTTTGAGCCTTCAAGAATGACCGATTTCACAAGTATATTACTATGTACGAGAAGATAAAAGTCAACCTTCAAGATGTGGTATTGAGAAAGATGCCTCGAGTAGAAATTAAAAAAATGGATGAGCTCGCTAGGATGGCGAGTGCTTTATAAAGTTGGAGGGCTGAGGAACTAGTCGTTCATGTAGAGCTGATAGCTCAAGTTGATCAAACACAAGAGGAAGGGTGCTAAAAAAAAGGATTACAAGGTTTACATTTATCGACGACAATCTTTACAAAAGGTCTTTTTCTCGGCCTTTGCTACAATGTTTAAGCCAGCAGGAAGCTAAGTGCATGATGCGAGAAATACATGAAGACATTTGTGGTAATCATGCTGGTGGGAGGATGCTAGCTCAGAAGGTATTACTAGCAGGATATTTCTGATCGACTTTACGAAGGGGCTTAGAACGCTTTACAACAGCCTGTTCGAGTTGCCAAAGACACCAACATGTAATCAGGCGTCCGACTGAGTATTTGAAAACATAGTTTGCTTCATGTTCATTTGATCAATAGGGGATGAATATAGTAGAAGTTTTTGTTAGTGGTGGTGGACTATTTTTCCAAATGTGTAAAAGTAGAAGCTCTAGCCACAATTATAGAAGAAGTCGTGTTAAAGTTCCTTTGGAAGAGCATAATATGCAAGTATGGTGTTATGTATAAATTAGTTTCTGATAACGAAAGAAAATTTCAAGGACGAAAGATTCGGGAATGGTTCTAGGACCTCAGAATCAAGCAGTCCTTTATTTCTATAGTTTATCCCCAGAGTAATGGTCAGACGGAGGTCGTTAGCAGGGAGCTAATACATTGATTAGAGGTTAAGTTGAATCATGTAGGGGGAAGTTGAGCTACCTAGTATCTTGTGGTCATACAAGACTACTCCCCGAGAGAGTACTAGAATGACTCCTTTCAGTTAATGTACGATAGAGAAGTAGTGGTACATGTGAAAATTGGGATAGAGTTTGTTCGTATTGACACTTATGATGAAGGGAACGTAGAAAAAAGTTTGGTCGAGTTGCATCTATTAGAAGAAACTTAGGAGAAGGCGGCGACTCAGCTACAGGCATATAAAAGACGGATGTGTCAGGCTTACAATAAAAAGGTTATTAAGGCCCGTACAAAGTATGTTGAAAGTTGAGTTTAGGGGCTTACTACCTGTAGGATGAAAAGGGAAAGTAACTCGGACATCCACGAAATGTTTTTCATCTTCGTCCATACCGAGTATGGTAATATTTTGTATTTTTAAAATCAAACAGGGAGGACAGGTGGTGATCTGATTCATACAAAGTCTTTGTAGACATGTTCATGCTTCTAATAAAGATTGCTTTTTGATATCTTTTGTGTATGCAAGGATCAAACAAGTAAAGACATCCCTCTGTCCAAGACAGAGTCGCCTACAAAAACATTCGTCTATCAGGGACAGAGTCACCTACAAAACATTCCTCTGTTAAAGACAAAGTTGCCTACAAAAATATTCCTTTGTCTGGGATAAAGGCGTGTACAACAAATAGTCCTATGTTAGGGCCAGAGTTGTTTATAGCATTTCTCTGTCTAGGACAGAGTCACCTACAAAAACATTCCTCTGTCTAAGACAGAGTCGCCTACAAAAATATTCCTTTGTCAGGGATAGAGTCGCCTACATCTTTCTTTGTCTGGGATAGAGTCGCTTACAAAAATATTCCTCCATCAGGGACAAAGTCGCCTACAGAAACATTCCTTTGTCTAGGATAGAGTCTCCTACAAAAACATTTCTCTTCTAGGGACAGAGTCACCTTCAAAAATATTCATGTATTAGAGATAGATTCGCCTACAAAAACATTCCTCTATTAGGGACATAGTTGCCTATGAAAATATTCCTCTGTCAGGGACAGAGTCACCTACAAAAACATTCCTCTATTAAGGACAGAGTCGCCTACAAAAGTATCCCTCTGTCCGGGATAAAGTCTTCTAGAAAAATATTCCTCTGTTAAGGTTAGAGTCATTACGAAACATATCTCGTTGCATATGAAGTAACCAGGAATCTATACTCCCTTGTGGAACATAAGGAGTGCCTCCTAACCACAAACCTCTATCATGGACAGAGCCAATTACTCCATGTTATAATAATTTCATTAATTACGAGAATGAGCTATTATTTATTGCAAAGTTAGCTAAGAAAAAGATAGTCTATATGCATCAATCATAACCATATGCGTACTTTATAATTCTATTTGCAAAGGTAGCATGTCATAAGGATTACTGCTAGTAATATGAGATAAAAGAGGCACTCACCTCAACAAAATTATAAAATTCAGAATTACTTTTGGAAGTATGATAAGATAAAGAAGGTATTTGCCTTAACAAAATTCTACAGTTCGTAAAGCCACTAGGGCGAGAGTATGAAGATAGGAATGATTTTTTTGTAAACAATGACTAGTCCACCATTTTGTCATCTGGAATGTTGTTAGCCTTTTGTAGGCTAAGGAAGACAAGAGAGTTGCCCTCAAGAGGGTAGCCAACTTCTTTGAATTGATTGACGACACCATTAAAACCTTGTGCGAGAAAAGAGACAGATCTAGCACCTAGCAGGTCAAAAAAAACTCCTCTAAGCTTAGGAATTCTTTCTCTTTAGCAGCCCATCGATCCTCCTTGCCAGTCTCATAGTTAGCTAATTTTTTCTTGAGGGATCTCACCTCAACTTCTGATAATTCTAGCTGACTCTGCACTTCTTGAGATTTGTTATCAGCTTTTTGTCAAAGTCTATCAAACTCATCTAGTTTTTCCTGAAGATGAAGAAGCTGCTATGAATAATAGATAGCTTTGCTTCTATGAAGAGCATCATCCGCCTTTGCTATCTTTAATTCTTTAGCTTGCTGCTTCAATTGAGTTAGGAGCTCCTTTTCACAAGTTTGCATCTTGGTATAATGCTCGATCAGGAAAGGAAGTCGGCTTAATATCTCTTGTTGAGCCATCAGAAACTAATTCATAAATATAAAAAAGTTCATGAAATTTTAAAAATTTGAGGAAGCTTGCAATGTTACCTCCTTGCTAGTGGTAGTCATGACCTCTACTAGGCATGATAGGGAAAGTTTCTGCATAGGTTATGCATGTTCTTTATCTATTCTAGTGATCAGAATGCTAGGAGCACTAGAAATAGAGGTGGTACCATACAAGAACCAGTACTGGGGCCAGGAGTAGATGCCAATTTTGGGATACTAGAAGGTTGAGGGGGCATTGAAGAGCTAGTAGGTAAGTCTGGAGATTTAGAGCGGAAGCTGGTTGCAGACATGGAGCATTTCTTCACACATACCCTCTTTAATGGATGTGAAGATTCATCTAATTCATCAGAAATGGTTGTAGCCAAGATCGACTTAGTAACAGGGGACTTCTCTTCTGAGAGCGCCGAAGAGTTGGTGTCATAAAAAATTATAATCTTTACAGAGGCCTTGGTGGTTGATCGCTGCAAGTGCTTATTATGCAATGCCCACAACATCTTGTCTTATGTGGAAGCATAATAATAAAAAGTTTTGTTAGCTATTACAGATAGAGAAAGAGTTTTTAAAGGCATACAACATCTTGTCTTATTGAAATTTCCTCAATGAAGGAGGGAAGAGGAAAGTGTAAGGCGCCTCGAAGTTGTTCGAGGAAGAAGGTTGTGTAACCTGGGGGTGACTGATGAGGACGATCAGAGGATTTGGGAGAAAGGAGGTCGTAGTTGCAGGGAATGCCGAAAGAGAGGCGTAGTAAGGCTTTTTCAGGATCAGTCAGATTGGAAGGTATATGGTTAAACCAAAACCTAGAATGGGAACTAGATGCCATGAAGAGAATGAGGACTAACTTGTGGAAGGGAGGACGACGAAGCACGAAGAAGTCGAAGGGACAAGGGAGAGGAAAGAAAATGATGGTGGAATGCCGAGGACATTCCCTATGTAGGGAGACGATGATTAGAGGAGGCATTCGTTTAATCTCAAAGGGGCGTGCAATGTTTTCAGACCGTCCGATTGCATCGTTGAAAGGGTTAGGGCGGTTTTTATCTAAAAAATTAATATGCCAATTTTTAAGGAAACAGATTCCCAAGCACGATTTTTGGCAGAAAAGATGAGAAGATATGCTATTGGGTTTCAGATATGATGTTTACTAAATTCGTATGTGTAATAGTTGGATTTCAGAACTGGTGTTTATTAGATGTGTGTGTGTAATAGTTAGATTATTGGATGGCTATCTTGGAAGTTTGTTAAGCCAAGTCTAATGCACTAAAGTTAGTTGCGTTAGGGGATTGATATGATAACATTTGTAACAACATAACACACGCAGTCACATAATTCAAATTAGTGTGAGAATTGATAATTAATTTAGAAATGGAAATTGAAAGGAAATTACTAGTCTTGAAGTTGGTGATCAGGGATGTCGTCAAGCAAAGAGTTAAGGTCTAAGAAGTTGGTCGGGGAACCCTCCGAGGATACCCGACTTTCCTAAATTGTTTGATTGCCCCTTTGTACGCGTAATGAAATAAGAAGCCAGATCGCACCCCAAGTATGTCAAAGAACTTGGCGGACTTCAGAAATTCTTTTTTTTTTTGCTCTCCCAACGTTCTTCTTCGCCAGCTTGATAATCTGCCAACTCCTTCTTAGTGTGTTCTATTTTAGTGGCCAATGTTTTGTTCTTCTCCTTCTCTACAGTTGCTTCAAGTTCTACTGACTCATGACCTGCTTTAGCCACCTCCAACTCAATGTGAATTAAGTTAGCTTGCTTATCGATCTCCATTAATTGTTGTTTTGCCAATTAGTCTTGGTCACATTGTCCTTTACTTCGTTTTGAAGATTGTTGATGAGGTCAATGTGCTGAGCCTCTATGTCCAGCATCTTTTGGGTGTACTAATGTCTCGCTTGACAGATGTGTCGAAATAGGACTAGGAGGAGGCGACGTCATCGGCAGAGGTGTCGTTGGTGTCGAGGATGTTGGTATAGTGGTTGGGAGCGTAGGTGGTGATGGATGAGTCAGAGGAGCTAAGGATGGACTAAGACTTGGAGACATCCATGAAGAGCTCGGTTGGGATGATTGTTTCAATTGACGACCCCTTTTTCAGGGATGTAGGGGTTTGACCTATTCCTCTAAAACAACTATAGGTGATGATGACTGAGTGTCGACTGGTGGGAGTAATGAGGGTCGAGGATTAGGTACAGACTCCCACTCAGTTATGCATCCGCTAAAGCTAGCACGTTACTTTTGCTAACATGTCTATGCTTGCTGAGGGATGCTCTCCAAATTCTATTTTCTGCAAAAGAATAAAAAAAAACTTCAGAATTAGATATCAAGGAAGTAAGTTAGAAATTTACCTAAGGTACAATTGAGATCCACCTCTATGGGGCTCAACTTAAAATAAAAAGGGTATCTTCCTCATTAAGACGAGCAATGCTAAAATGTTCTCATAGGAATTCAGAGATGGGTTGATACATAGAGTTTTCTTTGAAACGGTCTATGTTCGGTTGTGTGGGGAGATCAGTTTCCCAAACGGTGGGCAAGGTAAATGGTGAAGGCAGCTGAATAAAGAAGTATTGGGTTTTCCAAAATTTGTTGGATGCCGGATATTTCTCCAAAAATTGTGAGGTTGGACGGGCGGTGAAGAAGAACACCAGATTCACTTTTCTTTTCTTTGGGTAAAAGAAGTAATGAAAGATGGTGGACGTTAGTTACAGATGATAATGGGAGAATACGATGAATGAATTCTCCGTAGAGAAGTGGAAAGGAATTGGAGGCTAATTGATTGAGTGAAATATGAAAGTAGGTGAAAATTTCTTTTAAAAAGAGGGGAAGAGGGAAACAAAGCCTGTCCATCATCTGCTCGTAAAAGAAGATGGTGAAACCTTTAGGTGGCTGGTGAGGGCGTTGTGATAGGAATCTGGAAGGAGGCGCGGATGGCGGAGTTGTTGATCTCTGTGTAGATCGAGGGAGTGGTTTCGAACCATAATGAGGAACTCATAGGGAAGATTGACACAAGAAGGATTGCTCATGAAGAGGGGAAACTAGGAAATAACTTATTGATTGAATGAGCTTACTGTAGAAGAAGAGGCAGGAGTAGTTGAGAAACAGCGAGTAAGGAATGGCCGTAAGGGAACGATGAAAGATGAAGAATGACGAGGGAAGTCGTAAAGTCATCTACGGTGAGGAGAAAGGATTTTTTAATCGTCGCGTGACCTTGCTCTACCGAAGGTCCATCCGATCTAGGTTAATGATGTCATTTTGTTTCCACCGTTGGATGATGTTTGCAAACTCAAGATGTTATCGAAATATGAGTTAATTGGATGGTTCACGAACAGTCTCTGATGGAGGTGACTTTTTTTTTCTAAATTCCTAAAAATTTGTTACATGAAGATTGCATAGTTACAAGTTCGAGAATGTATTGTTATTCATCGAATGGGCTAGTCGAATCCGACATTACATATGCTCGTGCCCTGTTCAACTTCTAATGAGTAGCACACCCTTGCTTATTTCTTTTTGGCAATTCATCCTCAAGTGGGCTTTTCAACTTAAATATCTAGTGAGTCAGTCTACACCCTCTTTTAATTAGATTTGGAGGGAGGTCTTGTGATGTGAAAGTTAAATAATATTGACTTGGTCAACCAAAACTCCACGTAGAAAGCCCTTGACTTAGTCAAAGTAAACTCCACATGACACCTTTTTAACTCGATCAAAGGTGGTGGGAGTCAGTTGAGTCTCAAAAGGTATTTAGGTTAATCTAAATGAAGTTGAGTTCCTTCATAAAGAAGTTGGGAATGTTTGTAAGGAACTCAGTGTTATCTAGGGTCATTTGGTTAGACTCACTAAGAGACTCAACATTACTTGAGGTCACTCGGTTGAGTTTAGTAGCAAGCTAGTAGGAGGCAGGGGAATCCAATCGAAACGGAGGACAACTTAACCTGACATGCCAGACTTGGTAAGGCTAGGGGTGTATCAGTTATGGGAAGCATGGCAGGTGAGCAGTTTGAGTATAGGTGCCGATTACAAATATGAACGATAAGGGAAAAAAGGGTATGACAGTTACAACTACTAAAACTAGCCTAACCAACTGAAATGAAGAGTCACCGTCGCTTGGAAGATGAGACGCCAAACGCCGAAAGGGTGGCCAAAGCACTTGAATTGAAAGGACACAGTTGCCTGGAATAAGAAACTTCTTTCTCCCCTGTAAAAGGTAATTACTCCAATATCTGAAGTTATGTGCAATTCATCATAAAACTACTATACTTTTGCATTTTCTCCATTCATTTCTCCGTTCATCTTTCCATCTCTGACTTGAATGTTGAAGGAGTCACGCCAATGTGCGCCTTGACCCTCCTTCTAATCTTGTATTGATCCTTCTCAAGGAAGACAATACCTTCTTTTATTCCTACCAGTTGGTGGTAGACATTTACCAAGTACGATCATATTTGACCCATCCGCAATCAACTTGCTTACAGAAGATTCGTCGATAACGATTTGCTAATAGTTAATCCGATAATAGCTGACTCGATAATCACCAACCTAGTAGGGTCTCACTTGGATAAGATAACCCGTTCATAGGAGCTCATTCTACAACAAGTCAATACCGAAGGTGACTCAGGAGACTCAACAATGAGTTGACTCGTTTTCATATCGTAATAATTAATAAATCTATTTATACATATTATTAAGATAATATATAAAAAATATGATAATAATAATAAATATGATATACGATTTCAATTAATATAAAATTAATGATAAATATAATTGCTTCATTAACAATTAAAATCAATTTAGAATTATTATCCTGTATTACTATATTTATCATCATTACTAAACACATGTAATAGTTTATGATATAATAGTTCTTCC
Source organism: Hedychium gardnerianum (assembly GCA_038050645.1). Lineage (NCBI taxonomy): Eukaryota > Viridiplantae > Streptophyta > Magnoliopsida > Zingiberales > Zingiberaceae > Hedychium > Hedychium gardnerianum. The sequence continues at coordinate 8,846,181 of JBBUKS010000044.1, forward strand.
GGTCTATTCTCAGATGGAAGTATTTGTGTTTAGATCATGCATTAAATGTCATCGTTATTATACTAATATCTTACACAGATTACGAAGAACTGGATCTTTACCCAGTAGCATAAAGCGATCGTACTCTTCCCAAATTGTATAATTCAAGTTCAGCCACGGAAAGCAGAGACGAGATGCGCGATCATGT
>JBBUKS010000044.1:8866053-8876691 GCA_038050645.1 Hedychium gardnerianum
ACCTAGAATATGTAAATCTTTTTATCTTCGCACGGATCCGGTGGCAAAGGATCTAGGGCTTTCCGCTGCGCATTTGCGCGTTTAGCATCCTAAAATTCCTTACAGTTGATGTATAAGTACAAAGTCAATTTGGACGAAAGGAAGCAAGAGTTTTATCGGAAAAAATCCACCCGAGTGAGGAGGAGTCACCCCAACAGATAAATATAAGTAATGCACGGAATCACAAAAAAGATGATGATTGCTATTTATATCCTAGTTGATTGGATATCGAGGTGAGAGATTACATAATGAAACACATTGGCTCGGAGTTAAGCTCGAGCGGGCCACGAAAAATACATAAAAGTAGTAATTGATCAAAATATGCACTTAAAATTATGGAATTCTCAAAAGATGTATTTAATTTTTAGATTTTTCAAAGGGCACATTTGTTTCTTATTTTATCCTTCCCATCAACCACTGTGTACTGCTACATTCAAAAAATAACACCACTGTAATATTAATTTTCAATAAAATTTATGCAATACTAAAATGATATTGATTTTTTTAAAATCAACACTACAGTTTATTTTTGAAAAAAATAACACAATGACATTGTTCTTTGAATGCAGTGATTGGTGTGATTGGTGGGGGGATAAAATGAGAAACAAATGTGCCTTTTAAGAAATTTGAAAATTAGATGTGCTTTTTGAAAATTTCATAATTTTAAGTGCGTTTTTGGAAAATCACGGCTATAAAAAAAAAGAGAGACACAAGTGTATAAATTGCTCAAAGTACAGTACCAATCGACTCTAAAAGTGGCATTGCCGGCGTACTCTTCATGGCCATGCTTCAGAAGCAAGTAATGAGCGGCATTGATGATGGGAATGCGAAGGGTAAGCAGGTACAGCAGTACACAAGGCAGATGATCAAGTGCAAAAGCCAATAAAATAACTGTACGAGTAGCAGTGGTTAGATTAAAAGTGCATCTAAAGATAAAGAGAGCTAGGGAGTGAGGCCTTCTTGCTTTATCTCTTGTCGTTTCGAAACAAAAGCTGATCAAACTCGAGAGGACAAATATCAAAATTGGCATTTCCCCTTTGGAAATTGGCAAAGTGCAAATTGGCATTTCCCTTGGTAAATTTACCAATCAACCACTTCATTCGAGATTATATATTGTGGCAGAAGGCGAGATTATAACTCGTTCGATGGATGAAAAAGTAAAAGAGTAGGTGGGGTTGGATTGATGGATTTCAAACAAAGTGGTCGATCGCCCTCTGCGTGCCCCTCGTTGTCGACCAAATTGCGAGGGAGACCAAGTTCTATCTAGCTACAGCGGCATCTTACGGAACCCATCAATAATTAGCCAAACGGAAAGCACTGGTGGTGGCATTGATAACTAGGACAGAGTTAGGGTTTCGTTGTACTAGAGGGGATATATACACATACCACCTTAATTCACGAGATCCACTGGCACCTACCAATAACGACACAAATTGATGAGAAGCCACAAAATATTGGATCTCATCTCTTCTTCTTCTTCTTCTTCTTCTTCTTAGCCGCAGCTATAGCTAGCTAGCTCATCTCCTTCCTTCCTTCCTTCCTTCCTTCCTTCTCCAATCGTACTACTTTGCAGCTGTCTGTTAGCTTTAGAGATCAGATCAGATCAGATCAGATCAGGTCAACTGGAGAACAGGTGGTGGGCGGGGGGCGTGGCGATGGCCGGGGTCGACTCGGTCGTCGCTACCTCCTTTTCTGCTTCCCCCTCCCCCTCCCCCTCCCCCTCACTCCACCTGCAAGATCCCAATCTCAACACGAACCACTGCGCGCCTACAAATAACGCCTCCGCCGGCAACCAACTTCTCGAAACTGGCAACGACAGCGGCGGATCCGGCGGACCTGCAGGTGGACGCCGACCCCGCGGCCGCCCCTCCGGGTCCAAGAACAAGCCCAAGCCGGCGGTGATCGTCACGCGCGAGAGCCCCAACGCGCTGCGCTCGCACGTGCTGGAGATCTCCGCCGGCGCCGACGTGATGAACGCCGTGGCCTCCTTCGCCCGGCGAAGGCAGCGCGGAGTCTCCGTGCTGAGCGGCAGCGGCGCCGTGGCCAACGTCACGCTCCGCCAGCCCGGAGGCGCCGTCCTCGAGCTCCACGGCCGCTTCGACATCCTCTCCCTCTCCGGAGCCTTCCTTCCGGAGCCGTCCCCTCCGGGTATCACGGGGCTCACCGTCTACCTCGCCGGCGGGCAGGGGCAGGTCGTGGGAGGGAGTGTCGTCGGGGAGCTGTTGGCGGCGGTCCCGCTGATGATCGTTGCCGCCACCTTCACCAACGCTACCTACGAGCGGCTGCCGCTGCCGGACGACGACACCGAGGCCGCCCCAGGTTGCCTCCGGAACAGCCCCCGGTCGCAGCAGCAACCTCCATCCCCTGGCGGCGAACAATCAGGCGCCGATCCGCCGACATCGTCCGCACCGCTCTTCAATCTGCAACAGAATCTACTACCCAGCGGACAGCTGGCCCAGGAGATGTTCGGCGGAAATCCAGCGTGGGCATCGCGGCCGCCGCCGTCCTACTGATGAGTAAATCCAATTTGGACCATACACATATCCATTCCCCTCCAATTATTATTCTCACATCCAAACGCAATTACAAACTCGTAACTTTATTTATAGTTTTTGTTTTCTTCTATTAATTTAGCATTTTCATCTCAGTTTCCGGGGCCTATCTATCAATTTAATTTCTAATGTGTTCTTGAGTCGAATACTAATTCTTTTGAGTTCCTACTTAGCTTCCGATGTGTGTGCTTACTCTATCAACCATTCTAAATTCACTTTTTGATAATCTGTGGATTTGATACGATAATATTCTGCATTAGCATATCAATGTATATATAGTTACTATTTCTCTTTTTTTTTTTCTTTTTTTTTCTTTTGTGATGTCATTATCTCTGCCTAATTCTAGTATCGATCATTAAATTAATGGATCCTGAATTCACACCTGCTAACTAGGACTCCAAGTAGATAATAAGTCATGAAGTGGTGGAATAGAAAGGAAATTCAAACTGTAGAAAGAGCAGCTCAAATCCATATATAAATTAATGATATTATTTGGGAGAAGTTTAACCTCGATCGTCCCTTGCATTAATTCTGAAATGAGGATTGTCACACATCTAATCTAATCTAATGTAATGGGCCAAAGTCCAGAACCTATTCATCTGCATCATATCGATCATCGTTTTTGTCACTTTATAGAATTAATGTCACCATTATTCTATATTTTGGGATACCTTCCTCTCCTCTCCTCATTCTGCTTAATGCTTAACGTTTTACATATACAAACATATATCGATATTGATATGATGGCTCATCTCTAATACTTGTACTCCATGTGCAAGTCACTCTCATATTATTCTCCTCTACCGTGGCGTGACCGTGAGGTTGGCTTTGGTGATTGGCTCATCCTTGGCTGTTATTGCTTATTCTATTCGATATCATATATATATAAGATAGATGTCTACTTCCAACTTGTATTTTTGAAGTTCCTACACACCATCTAGCTTAATATTGTGCCTACTTTGAAGGGAGGCACTGATTCTGTAGACTTTGGAAGGAGAAATTTCTCCTCTCCTATGTTTTCTTAGGCAACAATATATCACTACGGAAGCTTGGAGGCCATGGGGAGATAGTGACGTAGAAGATTGCTTGCTCAAATGAAGCAGAAGGTGATTTCGCTCACCTTGAGTGTCTCTCATCGCCGGTCTCATAACGAGAAGAAGAATGGTAATTAATCGCGTACCGAACGGTCTCATAAGTGGGGGGATATTTAATCCTTAGGAAAATGAACTCCACGGGAATCGACCCTTGCCCGATAAAAGAATTTTGTCATTCGAGTACCAACTCGGCTACACCGTGATAGAGGTAGAGGTAATAAATGCGACTGTGAGTAAGATGATATTTGTGATGAAGGCAATAATGAGCTAGAAGAAGTGCTAAAGGCGTCCTACCATTAAGTAGACAGTGCGCTACCATAATTAGGTCAATAGTAAAGTAGTTAAGTCAATTTTCTCTCTTCTGCTTCTTCCTCCTTCCCTCGTCAAGTTCCTTGGAAGTAGACATAATTTTTGCTCTTCCTCTTGTTGATTCTCATCTCTCCTCATGAGCTTTATTGAAGTAAACATAACATGTTCCCATGGATATAGTGTATTGGTAAAATACTTAAAGAAAATAAATAAGAGGATCAAAATTTGAATTTTAATAGGAATGAATATTCTAAATTAAGATTGACTTTTAAATATGAATAAACTGTGTTTTGAATTTATCCGATTAATGAAATAGGAGGGAAGACTGTCTATCTTCAAAAATAGTCGGTTGAAATTTAAACATCTAAATTGTATATACAAAAAGAAAATAGACATAACATAAAGTCTGAAATTAAAATTAGTCTAAGATCACTTGCATGGCATGATTTTAAAGAGAAGAAATCCTCAGAATAACCAACCAAAGATAAATTTTAATATGTAAAATACAATTGCCCAAATATTGATAACAAAATTAGTTTGATTTTGCTAAGGGAAGTATAACTCCAATGTTTAAAATTTCATTTACTTATCAACTTTAACAATCATCAAAATGTCTAAATTTAAGCTAACTATTACCACTAATAAATTTGTATTTTATATTATTGAGATCAAATATTGTCGAAAGACTTAGGAGGGTTAAAAATAGAACTCATGTGAAGATCTCCTTAACACAAGATGTGAAGGATGGAATTTTCTTCACTTGACAAATTTTATGTTCCATTCTCAAAAGCATAAAAAGATAAGAATTTACTACAAATGGTTGAGCTTATACTATGGGAAAAAGGACACCTATCACAACAAAATAATGACAACAATATAATTAAATTGAAGCCAAATGGAATGTCATTTAATTTTAATCATTAGAATGCCTTCAATACACAGTTAATCCGTATTTTGCTTGTATGTCTTGACTATGTTATCCTTCATGTTGATAATCACTTTGCCTTAGCTTGTGACATTTGAAACAATCTTTTCCACGTGTTTAACTATATGATTTTATTTGATAGACATGTGTTGGGTTTTCATTGTTGGTTTTAATATTAACTTAAGAAGAATGTATTATAATAAAGAAAATTTAATTAACAATAACTGCAATCGACAATGTATTATCATCCATTCATTAATTTTAAAAACATGCTGTCCAATATTCTCTCATGGTTTTTTACTCATAATATAAGGATGTAACAATTTAAATAGATTCAAAGTGATAGATTTAATAGAAAAAGTAGATGGAGGATACTTTTATGATAAATAAAAAAATGTGTAAGATGCTCAAAAGTCACACTTTCTATTTTTGTCAAAATGAGTGTTCATGAAATTTCCAATCAAAGAGTGTTTTGACAAATATTCATGAGTCAACCCGACATAGGTGGGGACTGATTTGTCGTTCTCTTAATTGTCCACTTGTCCCCATTAATGTCACATGTTCATGCACTTGGCTTGTCACATCTCTGATGGAACGTGACTTATTCAATGCCTCAAAATTCAAATCACCAAGCAATTTGAATTGGATAAAAATGGTAATTTCTCGAAGACGGATTCAAAATGTGAGGTTGTTCAAAAGACGCATTTAATATTAAAATAACAACAACAAAAAAAATTGTATTTTATTTCGATTTTATTCCTTTGTATTGATTATTTTTATTTTCTTTATTTTCTCTTTTTTTTTATTTTTTTTTCTCGCCTTTATATACATACATGCAATAATCATTTGATATTATTTTTTTAAAAATTAGTAATGTTAATTTCTAAAAATTAATATTATGAAAATACTAATTTTTAAAAATAAGTAACACAGTAATATTAATTTTTAAAAATCAATACCATAATAGTATTGATTTCTAAAAACCAATATTACAGTAGTATTGATATGTTAAGTTGTGATGTTGATTTTTTAAAAATAGTAAAGAATGATATATTTGGACTCCGGAGCATTGCAAAATTTCACAAAATTTGAAATAAGTTCAATCAGAGTTTTCTTGGTCCATCAATGAATTTTGATCGAAACTCATTGATAGACTTAGGAGACTTAGATTCCTGAAAACTTATCATGAGATAGAAGAGATGAGCACAATGAAGTTATTTATGATAACCATGATTAGTTTTGACATATCTACGATAAATTATGTATTTATGTCAATTGTCTTAAAGTCATAAATTTTAAAACCTTCCGATCACTACTATTAATGAATTCAAGCTGATATATCTAAACACATATAGATTCTGGAGCACTTCAGAAGCATGTAGCACTTGGAATGGATTTAATCAAAATTCTTTAAGTTCATCAATGAGTTTCACCCCATAACAAATATAGATTTCTGAACGAATTTTGATTAAAAAAAATCACGTCTCGTTTTGATATCCGAGTCAAAAGTTACGACCTCCAAAAACAGGCAATTGATACATACATACACATAACTTATTGTAGGGATATCAAAATCAGGCATGGACATCATAAATACTTTTACTGTACTACTCTCTTTCATTATACGTTAACTTTTTAGAAATCTAAATCTCCGATGTCCATCAATGAGTTTCAGTCAAAACTCATTGATGGACCTAGAGAGTTCAGATCAGACTCATTCTAAGTCCAGTAGGATTATCTGGTGAGCAGGAGTCTAAAGGCGCCCTCTTTTACTATTTCTAGACCTTTCTAGTAGTTCTCAAAATGACTTTAAAATTCCAAAACACTATTGTGTTGGTCTTAAACGATTAATACCACTTTGGTACTGATATTCCGAAACCAGCATTAGATTTTTGAGAAGAACATAACACAATGGTGTTGGTTTCGGAATACCAGCACCACAGTGATGCTAATCTATCGAGACCAACACGTGTGTCTTTGCAATTTGGCATGTAACCATAATTTCTTGTTGGAGACATAAAATCATGATTTCATAGCATTTCTACCTTCTTCACACTCAAAGCTTTTATCTCATTGCAAATTTTCAGAATTCTGATTCCTCAAGGTCCATCAATGAGTTTTAACCAAAACTCATTGATGAACCTAGAGAGCTAAGATCAAACTCATTTCATTTCTTATGGATTTCTGCAGTGCCCTTAAATTCAAATGTGCCCTCAGTTATTATTTCCCAGTGTTCCTCAAAAGATTTAGAAAGTTTCAGACTACGTGTTAATTGACACAGACTCATGACTTTGTTTAAGGAGTTAAGACCCAAGCTTTCAGGTCATATATACTTTCTAGATACTCACCTCTTTCATCTCATTATAAGTTTTCAGGAATTCAAGTCTCTTATGTCTATTAATGAGTTTCAGTCAAAACTCATTGATGAACCTAAAGAGTTCTGATTGAATTCATTTTGATTTTTATGGACTTCTGTAGTGCTACGGAGTTATTGTTTATTATTTTTAAAAAATCAGTACCACACTGAACACACCAGCACAATCAAGATACTATTTTTAAAAATTAATACCAAATAATTATTGCATGTATGCATGCAATGGAAAGGGGAAAAAAATTTAAGAAAAAATTAGAAAGAGAAAACTTGCGAGAGTGAAAAGGAAAAAAAAAATCAGCCAATACAAAAGAATAAAATCAAAATATAATGTGCCTTTTGAAAAATCGAACATTGAGTACATCTTTTAAACAATTCTAAACTTTGAATGCGCTCTTTGAAAAATTGTCGGGATAAAAATAAAAAAGCGCACATATTAGCTGAATTGTTAAGTATATTTTTTTAAAAAATAAAAAATGTTCTATCGATATTTCTCTTTATTTAAATATTATTATAATAACTAGAATAATTTATAAAAATATAATATTTATATATTATTTTTTTATTAACTTAATTATTAATTTATTTTTACACATTCTTTATAACTTTTTTGAAAAAAATATCCTTTTAATAATTCTAATAATTAAAAATATCATTTTAATTTTTGACCTTTCAAATTTATTTTAAAGAATGTTATTATTATTTTATTTCAAATTTATGCGCTCATATTTTTTTCAAACTAAACGGCCTTATCTGTTGAGCATTTTGTCAACTAATAGTGTTTGAAGAAAAGTCAAAGTCGAATGAAACCTTGATTGTAAGGGCAAAGGGATGGTTTTCAACTTTTCTAAGAAATATTTTTTTAAGTGGTACTTGTAGGATCTAAAAAAATATGATAAGAATAAGGGAGATAAATAGCATGTATCGTTGTTTTATATTTTTTAAAATATGTAGTAGAATAAATAAGACCAGCATAGAAAAAATATTTTATTTTTATTTGGTCCACGAGGCTTATGATCATTTTCCATTTTCGATAGATAATTCAATAATGCCTTCTTTCTCATAAATTCATCTCTTACGAAAGATAGAGACATGTAACAAATTTATCGATCTTTTTCAAACACCAAGTATGAAAGATAAAAATAGAAAGAACAACTTATATTGACAATGAAATAAGATCCAAAGGGGAGTGTTGATGTCGGAGCAGTATTTTGACGTCGTAACAATGTTCGTGGAGCATGGAGCACTTGGAAGAAGGTATGGAATTAATGTTCTGTAGTTGCTGGTTAAGCCTCTTTTATTCATCTATCCGGGCGTCTGGATCCTTTCTGGGTGCTTGGATCTAGGCCTGATCTGATCCACTTTCGTCGCAATTTATCCTCCTTCGGACATTTGGATCCCTTCCGGGCACTTGGACTGCTGACGTGGCGACATCTCGTTGAAGCTTGATCCATCTGACTTTATCTGCTCCCGACACCTGGAACGCTTCCGGGCACCTGGATCTGGCTGAGCTCCTAGGCCGCATGTACCCAGTTCGGGCGCCTAGACCAGTCCAGCCACCCAAAGCTCAACAGTTCCAGCTGACTCTAAAATCAAGTCTCTGCATCACAACGTTAGCACAGAAGTATAATAGTATTATAGCTTTGACAGTCATTCAACTGCTCGATCCTAATTTTTGAATTTTCAATGAAACCCTAAGTCAGACCGAAGCCTATGCGTTCCCTTTAAGGGAACGCGTCCTGACCCACTCAACTTAGGAAAGTTTACCTACTACCAAACATCCGATCCTGCAGATATGTTTGAACTTTTTACTCGGCATCCGATCCTTTGACCCCCAAGACTTTCCTTTGATGTCTGGTCCTCGCTTATCCATCGACCTGCTAGATGTTCGGTTCTCTCTGACCCGTCTAAACTTCCCGCTTGGTATCCTTGATTTGTTAAGTCTTCTGCCTAGTATCTAATCTAGCTGCCTATTAAGATTTCCTTTGCCTAGTATATAGTCTAGGGGACCTACTAGGACTTTTCTTTGCCTAATATCTGGTACAGATGACCTACTAGGGCTTTCCTTTGTCTAGTCTTACTAGGACTTTCACTTGCCTAGTGTTATTAGGATTTCCTAGTTGAGCTACCTGCAAACTTGACTAATCTCTTTACATCACACATAAGCTTAACTTTGAACCCTTGCCAATATCAAAATCCAAGTTCAATTATCTGGTTCTCTCTACACCAATAATCTCCCCCTTTTTCATTATAGTAACCTAGTTCAAAGTTAAGAAAATGTATAAAATAGATTTTCAAAAGCACTCCCCTTTAACCTAATCTCCCATGAAATTAATGTTTTGGGAGTCTTGAAAATTTATTTAAACCTTAACTATAACCTATCCCCTCTCTCCCTTTGACATACATAAAAAAAATAACAGGAAGTGACAAAAAGTCACAGTAAATATAAAGGGTGAGTTCAAAAATATTTCCAAAAGATAACTACTTAATTATATGAAAATAATTTTTGAAGGAGCATTGAAAAACATTTTTTTTTCAAAATCAAGAGTTTCTAAGTACTCAATGGATTTTTCAAAAGTGTTCATGAGTCTCAAAAATGCTATTGTTAAAAAAAATTACAAGTACTTAAAACTGTTAAATATGGCGATTAAATTTTTTTAATAAAATAATGGACGTCGACCGAGGAATAAATTTAAAGATAATTTTTGGTGAATTGTAGAATTTTTTCTGGAATTAAATGGAACTAAAATGGCAAGATCAAGGGGATATAAATAATAGACATTTATAAGGCTTATTTAATATATCAATTAAGTGAGAATTGATTTGTTTAATTAAATCTAAGGTTGAGGAATTAAAACCTAAGTTGAAAATAATAAATCAAAATATGAGTTATTAAAGTCCAAGTAAGATTTAAATTAACCTAAGGTAAAAATTATTAAACCTAAGTCAATTATTTTATTTCATCTAATTTTATTTGCTTCTTCTTATTTATTTTCTCATATGCGATTTCCTGTTCTTCTTCCCCGATATCATCGCCGCCTTCTCCTTCTCGTCTCCTCCGAAATGTCGATCTCCCCGATCCATGCCATCGTCGTCGCCGAAGATCCGATCCTCTTCACCGCTGCCGGCCAAGACCCATCCCACTCCATCGACGCCGTGCACACCTAGATTTGCAATCGTCGGGTTAGCGGCAATATCCTCTTTCAAAGGACGGCAGATAGCAAGCACAGTTGGAAACACCTCTTCTCGTGTGGGTATTACAAGGAGCGACAAAATTGATTTTCCTCACCCGTCATCGCCGCCAGCGTTCCCCACTGTTTCGGCCATCAGTCCAGATCCGGTCTATCA
>JBBUKS010000044.1:8876791-8911650 GCA_038050645.1 Hedychium gardnerianum
TTTCCGCTGCGTACTTTTTCTTTAAGTTTTCGAAAACCGTTTTAAAATCGTACTTAAGTTTTAAAAACACGTGATTCACCCCCCCTCTCACGTGCCTCCGATCCTACACTTGATACCTCCCTCCTCCTCTTCAATCTCTTTAGCAATTTCTTCCTTGTCTTCTTCAACGCCCGCACCTTGGCCTCCACTTTTCATCACTCAAGTTGTGGACCGTCTGCATCTTCTACGTGCATAAGTCCGCGTTCATCCTCCTCATCCAAACCAGCTCCGCCTGAGTAGAGGTGGGATCACCAACTAAATCCTTCAGTCAGGCAATCTCCGCCCAGGCTTCATCTACTGTGGTCCGCAGGCCAACCACAAGGTCCGGGGATGGGGTTAACACTAGTTGCGCTTCCAGTTCCGTCACTCGGGCAGTCATCTCCCAGCGCGCTCGCCATAGTTCACCGAAGCGTTGTCCAAACACCATCAATTTGGACAAGTGTTTAGCCTCGGTCGCCATAAACTCCTTCGCAAGGCCCCTGAAGGGTAAGTCTCTAACCGTCTCCTCTCCTACAATCCACCTGGTCACCACAAGATCATGAAAAATGATCTCTAGTCGGGCATCCCCTGGGGCTCCTCTCAGGGAGGCCTCCTTCATGGCAACCGCAAGCTCCTTGCCCTCTAGACAGCCGAGAGAGCTAGGAGGAGTACGTCGGTGTGACAGACCCTCCCTTCTGATAGGTGAAGCCCTGGTCTGTCCTTCCGACAGGGGTGCTGCAGCAGGAAGAGAGGTAGAACTGCCCTCGGATAGGCGGTTCTCTGACTCGGATGGCTGAGCTGGGAGATGAATAGGCCAAAGAACGGGCCCACTGTCAGTCCTGACCCTGACTCAAGAAGGTGAAATTGGAATGATCCATCTGAGGAGACGGCTAGACGGGATGACACGTCAGGGAACGACGCCTCTTGCAGGTTATCCTTAGAAGGGTCCACGATTTATCGGAAGCTACTCTTTTTGCAACCGACGGAGGGATGATGGGCGGTTCGACGGCTGGGGATACTATCACCAAAGGACCTGTCACCCCTGCCGGGATTGATGGTGCGACACGAGAGGTCCCCTCTTGTCAACGTGCGTCCCCTGCAGTTAGGTCGACAAGCTCGACCCTACGCGCCTCCAAGTCCTCCGCTGACGGGAGTCTTGTCTTATTCAGAGCTGCTTGCAGCATGGTACCAGCTGCACGAGAAAAATACTATTTTCAGTTAGAAACCATAGATATAAGAAATACAAAATCTTACCAAAGGGAGCACGCAGAGGAGTCGGGATAGGACTTAGCCTGAATAAATGTAGCAAACCCTTCTCAAGTAGTGAAGTGCTACCAAAACTCAATTCCTTCATTTTTTCCAGAAATTTGGAGAAAACCTCGCTCCAAATAATGGTTCTTCAAAGAGGGTGACTCAAACAGTCGAGATTGCCATCGAGTTGGCCAAGACATAGGACCAAGCGGTTTTACAAAAAAGAACTGAGAATTCCATCCCTTTTAAGAGGAAGATAAGTGTTTCAGAAGGTTAACCCCGGTTCTGGCAGAAAAAAATACCTTATCATCTATTTTCTTGGGATAAAAAAAGTAATGAAAGACACGAGGAGAGGGAGGAATGTCATATAATCAGAACAAAATAAAAACTCTCATCAGAATCCGAAAGGAGTTCGGATTCAATTGGGACAGGGGAATGCGAAAGTATAGAGACACTTCCGTGAAAAAGGAGCAGTGGGGAATTGTAGCCCATTTGCCAACTTCCCTCGGAAGAAAGTGAGGTCTCCTAGCGGAGGGAGGTCGGGATGATCATTGCCATTATGCAACCTTAGAAGATGGTCGACCGGGATACTATAGGTTGTCCTTAACCTATCTAAAGAGTCATTGGTGAAACTGAACTCTATTGACCTATACCAAGGGGAGGAAGACGAAATACCAACAACCATTTCTGTGAAAAATAGGAAAACTAAAGAAGCTGAGTGTCGGAAAAAAGGATGAACAGAAACTTACAAAGTAGAATAAAGGAAAGGAGTGATCGGAGACGAAACAAAGACAGACTGTGAACACAGAGGCAAAAATCATATGAGAAGGATAAGGACATCCTGTTGAAGGGCCTAAATATATCGCACTCGCTTAATCCCGACCATCAAAAGCATGCTATCAAAAGGGCGGGAGGAATATTTGGTTATTGGATCAAGCATAAAGATAAGGGGCTAGAATATTTGCAAGTATCGCAATCCCGACAACCGCTCGTTATTCTCGCAGAGGGTCGCATCACATTAATGCGACACAACCTCGATAGCATGGTGACGTACCCAAGCCCGAAAACCAAGACAGATCGCGTGAGGTGGGCATTTTAAAAGGCGTGGCCGTGGTTAATAATACCAAATTCCGCATTTAATGTAAAATCTCGAGTCAAGTCCAAAAGAACACCACGTGGTCGTCCACATGGATCATACATCTATCCAGTCAGTCGAACTAGCGTCTCATTCGACTGGATTTAAAGGGGAGGCATGTGATACGGGGGGTGATCGAGCGAGGTCACATGGCGCGTGAGTCAATTTAGGAGAAGAGGCGGCAGTCCAATGACAACAGTTACTTGGCTACAACAAACTACTCGTTTCTCGGCTACAACAGTTGGTTGCAACAGGCTCCTCGACTCATAGCTATAACAGTCTCCCAGCTATAACAGCTTCTCGACTATAATAGTCTCCCAACTACAATAGACTCCTCGTCTCCCGACTACAACAGGCTCCCCAGCTCACGGCTATAACAGCCTCTTCGGCTCCCGAAATCTTGGCTATTTGACAAGGTAACTATAATTACCTCCCACACCTCCCGGAGCCGATAAGACATTATCCCTTCGAGAACGTGGACATTACCGGTATTATATCCAAAAAAATGTGGGAAACGTTGCCTCATTACTCCAAGTAAATAGCTACGAAAATAAGAAAGTACTCCTATGAAATAGGGAAGAGAAAGGACATGGAGAGGGGGGGGTCTCCTAAACCTATAAAAGGTCACCTACTCTAGTAAGTCAAGGTACGCGCATATACACTTTTACAAACTTTAGCCACTATTCATCTCCTTCCTATTTCCTCGGCTAACTTGAGCGTTGGAATGATTATACCGGAGAACTTCCTGATCGTTATTTTAACGTTCTCTTTTAGTTTTTTTCAGGTAGAGATATGGATACTTTTCTTAAAAACTTTTTTGATTGTTTGGAGATAGACAATAATAGTCAACATTAATATTAGTGTATCGATAAATCATAGGTCGATGTTTTTAAATGGGATCAATATGATTAGATCTAAATGTAGAACTATTAATGTCAACATCCCTCTCCTTCCGATTAGATTCTTTGTTGTACTACTTTGACTTGTATGAGCTCATAGTTAGACTTACGTTGACTTGCAGCAACTTTTAATGTTAATTTAAGTTTGCTTAACCGATTTTATCTTATTTCAAGTCTTATTTATCTACTTCTTACCTGCCTTACTTATTTTAGCTACTTATTTATTTAATTTGTTTGGGTTAAAAGCTTACTTATTTTACTTGAAGCTTATTCGTTTCAAGTTAAAGGTTTATTCGCTTTAAGCTTACTTTAATGTTCACTGTACATGTTTCCTTGCATATCTTGTTTACTTTCTATGTTTAAGTTATGCTTAACTTAATTTATTTTCAAAACTCATACTTAACTGAGTTTTTTTAAGTTTAATTTTTTTTCAAGTACTTGCTATACTTTTATTTAGACATGAGTTAATCTTACTTACTTAAAATGACTTTATCTTTAACAAAATAACTTAAGTTTTAATTTATTTTTAAACACTTTCTTTTCTAATTTTATGTATGAAAAAGTGTAGAGAAAAATTTAAATTATGATAATTCTTTTCTCGATATAAAAAAGTTTTAAGTTATGATTTTTTTTTTCTAATTATATAAATTTTCTCGATAAGGTTGTTTAAAATTAGAAGGAGTTTATATTAAGGGAGAGAGAATCTATTCAAAATACCACTTAATGTTTTAATGCATAATTACATATATTCTTCTAGATTTTTAAGATGAATAAGTGCATTAATTTTTTTTTAAATTACTATTTTAATTAACTTTAAACTAAATTTTCACATATCAAAACATAAAAAAGAAGAGATTATCAGTGCTAAGAGTATTACATTAAAACTTATATTTTGATATATAATTAAGTTTAAAGTTAGATTTGTTTGTAGGTGCATATAATTTAACATGAGTTAAAGTCTTAATTGAGAATTAAACAATAATAACAAAGATTACAATGACAAAAATTTATTTGGGAATCAGGTAATATAAACATCTATTAGTTCACCTAATAAATTTATAGAATTGAATAAGGATCGGACAAAATAGATAAAAATAACATTTTATGATATATTTTTTAAATTTATTTCTCTCAATAATATGAAATACAATAATATAAATAACAGAGAACGGAGGACCTGATTGAAAATAATATAATAGAAAGATCTAGTTGGGTAGACAGTTAAAACATGATTGAGCCGGTACTGGACAACGGCGAGGTGACTTTGAGACTTGAGCAGGTATTGGACACTGTTAGGATAACACGGTCTCTGTTCAACACATGGTTGAAGGAGGCGACAGGTGGTGCAGGCAGTCCAGAAGGTGGAGGGAAGGGACCGCTCTCCCATCCTTCGTGGCGGTGGCGGACGAAAGGGAGAGGCGGAGTCGGTCGGCGGTCGTATCGGAGGGGACTCGGACAGATTCGGCGACGACGCACTTAAAGGCATCCTCAGCGTAAGAGGGTAGGCTAGCAGCGGCCTTGTCTGGGCGGAGAGCGAGGGATAGGATATCATACTGCTTGCGAACTGTGAACGGCGACGAGAAAGGCGAAGACCTGAGGCATCACTATAACGCTTCCACCACCGGATCGGATTAGGGTTTCGACTCTCCGTGTCCTGTGCCGGCTGCGGTTCTGTTTCTTCAGTGGAAGAGCCGCCGCAACCAGTTCAGGAGGCGACGCCGAAAGGACCGGAGAAGGTTCCATGGAAGTGGTCGGAGGCAGAGCCGACTTGATCGGCGGCTGGTGCCTCTCCCAGACTAGATTAAATCGTTATATATATGGCCGGTTCACTTCAACTATATCTCAGTCCAGAACAGAATTAATTTAATTTTGGGTTAAATCATTGACTTTACTTTCTCTCTCTCTCTACAATAATTAAAATTTTAGAGCAGAGTTGGTACAATATTTTTACAATATTTTCAACTATATTAAATTTTTTACACATTAAAACTATGACATCTATCTTTATAGAATTAACATTTAAAATACTCAATTATAATGAAGTTTAACAATAGAATGGAAAAAAAATTGCTATTTCATTGCCATAAAATCTTACAAGTAGAATCGCATAAAACTAATAAAATAACAGTTGTTATTTTTTCATAAGACAAACTAAAAAAGAAATGTGGAAGCAAAGGACGATCAGGTTTGATGGAGATAGAGCGCCATATTTTGCAAACAGAACGAAAACGAATATAATCCATGACATCTAACCTCTTGGCAATGAGTTCTAATAGATTGTCATCGATCAAATCCCAATTCACCGATAAGTTCCTGCAGCTCCTGCGCCAACCCATCTTTGATT
This sequence comes from Hedychium gardnerianum, assembly GCA_038050645.1. Taxonomy (NCBI): domain Eukaryota; kingdom Viridiplantae; phylum Streptophyta; class Magnoliopsida; order Zingiberales; family Zingiberaceae; genus Hedychium; species Hedychium gardnerianum. The sequence continues at coordinate 8,882,439 of JBBUKS010000044.1, forward strand.
TCTTGGGTATTACACGAAACTTCTGACAGAAACCAATAAATTTATAAACAAGAAGAATTCAGATTGTAAATCATATATAGAGACAAAGTTATTATAGGCAGGATATCTAAAAAAGATAAATAATAATTTATTATTTTAGTTATGTTATAATTTACTATTTTGGTGAAACAAGCTAGGTAGGAATAGGATATCTAAAAAGATAGAATATTGTATTGAACTAGGGAAGCTGAAATAACAAAGATAAAAAATTAAATTAAATATATAATTTAATAATTTTAAAATTAAAACACGTGATTTAAATCAGCACCGGTAGAAGAGAACTAGGGAAGTGGCATGGATTCGCCCACAATTTTGAGAAGAGATGAAAAAAGCAGCACCGGTAGAAGGACGCACCGTATTGACAAAAAGCCGTGGCAGCTGGGTGAGGAATTAAATCGAACACTTTAGCTGCAACAGCCGGGTGGCGCGCTACCGGCCGGAAACGGAGCCACTTCCCTTCGGCGGAGGAACGTTGATGCCCAACGATCTCAGAAACTCCAATACATCAGTTTCAGCAAATATTCTTCCGGGATCCGGTGTCAAAATCCTTAGGGCGTCCGACAGGGTCAGCGGCGGTATATCGTCTTCGTCCGGGATTTCTGTCGAACATCCGGCACCTTCGTTCCTCCCCGCTGGCAAAGAGGGATCTCTTGATGTCGCGTCGGTCGTCAGCATTGCTTCTGGATCAGCCGGATGCTCTTTCGAAGCCGCGGCAGGTTCTCTGGTCCCGTCGGCGGTGAGGGAAGGTTGCGGATTCGCCGGCTGCTCTGTCGAAGCCGCCTCAGGTTCTATGATTTCAGGTGCGGCGAGGGAAGGTTGCGGAACCGCTAGATGCTCTCTCGAAGCCGCGCCGGATTCTCTGATCTCGTTTGCGGTGAGGGAACGTTGCGGATCCGCTGGATGCTCTCTCGAAGCCACCTCGGGTACTATGATTTCAGGTGCGGTGAGGGAAGGTTGCGGAACCGATAGATGCTCTTTCGAAGCCGCGCCGGGTTCTCTGATCTTGTCGGCGGTGAGGGAACGTTGCGGATCCGCCGGCTGCTCTCTCAAAGCCGCCTCAGGCTCTATGATTTCACGCGTAGTGAGGGAAGGTTGCGGATCCGCCAGATGCTCTGTCGAAGCCGCGCTGGGTTCTCTGATCTCGTAGGCGGTGAGGGACGGCTGCGGCTCCGCCGGCTGCTCTCTCGCAGCAGCTTCGGGTTCTATGATTTCGGGTGTGGTGAGGGAAGGTTGCGCATCCCGCAGATGCTCTCTCGAAGCCGCGCCTTGTTCTCTTATCTCACCGGTGGCGAGGGAAGCCTGCGGAACCGTCGGCTGCTCTCTAGCAGCAGCTTCGGGTTCTCTGATCTCATCGGTGGTGAGGGAAGGTTGCGGATCCGACGGCACCGGATCCTCTCCCTCACCGCCTCTGCGTGGCTCGCGACCCTCGGAAAACCCCAAATCTCCATACCCTCCTCGATGCTCTTCGGATAGCGAATCCGCGCAGCTGATTCGCACGCCTCTCGTACTCTTCGGCAAAACCCTAATTTTCTTCTTGCCGCTCCATCGACCCTCTGACGCTGAGGATGCCGGATACTTCAGCACAGCTCTTCGATGAGGGAGCGAGGGGGCCGGACGGGCATTACGAGGGGGGTCGGCGACGTTGCGGGTCGAGGTGCTGGGGCGATCTTGGGCCACGACGATGAAGGAGGAGTGGAGGAGACGGTGCTCCTGGGAGGAGGTGATCTCTCCGGCCTCGGCTTCGACGTCGGCGAACTTGTCCATGCCCTGCCCCTACGCCGCAACTGACTCTCCGGAGGCCACGATTAATGCGAGAGTGACGATGAAGTAAAATCGAAATTTACTCGCACAATTCCAGTTATAGAAAAGAATTTGTAGATGAAGTGAGTTTAAAATTGTTCACTTGCCGCTTTTCTTTTGCCATTGACTCTTTTTAGCCGTCGGATACGAAGGAAGTGAATTCCAACGGTGGATATCGCTTCCCCTAACCCTAACAGTCGGATACGTCCTGTCGAACAACCACACAAGCGGCCGCAGCAGCTCATCCTCGCGTTCGCCGTGCTCGTCTCGTCGTCTTCGATCGCCAACGACTACCTTCTCGAGGACGACCATTCTATTCCGTAAGCTTTCTGCAACATTTGGTATCTCTATCACTTCTCTATCTTCTTCTCATCGTCTCGCTGTTCAATAAGGTTAATTTGTTCATGTGCCTTAGAAAATTAGATGAATAACAAAAGAATCGTGAACGATGCTTTTGGTCAAACATAGTAGGCATGATTTTATAGTGGATTTGCTTCTTGAAATTCATAATTTAGAGATAACTAGAATATCCAAACTTGGGCAATTGTTTTTCTTGTTTTTGATGTATGATATCCTGGATGAGCATGATTTTATAGTCTTCTGAAGTATTTTCTTCTAGCTCATGAAAATAGAATTCATATCTAGGTGTCAAAGGCTCGTATTCTTCAACAAAGTTCCACTTATTATAGGTAGTTTAGTAAGCACTGACTCTGTTAAGTATAATTGGGAGTATCTTTTGTATGTAAACCTCGTTCATCGTAATCTATAGAAATGTTCGTTTCTCCTGAGCCTTTGCCCGACCACCACGTTGTGTTGCATCGGTGCTTGTTCAAGCATGGTTGTGGCTTTTCAGTTAATATTGTGTGGTCATATCCATTAAGGTAGTAACCAACATGGAACTGTGAGACCGCAAGTCTGGAGCTACTCTTAAGTCGAACACTTCTCCTGTGGATAAATTTGTTCTGCTCTTTTAGTCGACTGATGCATTCCAAGCTGGAAAAGAAGGGTAGGATTTCTTAGTCTAAGGCAGATGGAATGCATTACTGTTATGTACCAGTATGGCTTGCCTAGCTTCTCGCACTTGTGGAAACCCTGCAAATTGCATAGCTTTATATAAATGTTCTTAGTTACAATTGAGCTTATCTTTTCTGCTTTCAAAATATTTTTATTTTTGGTTTCTGGTAAACTGATCGATGATTATTTAGCAAATGTTTTTGTCATTTTTTTTAGAGGTAGGAATTCTGTTTGTACTTCATTTGCTTGGAAAGCCTGAGATAGTATCTGCTATAGAAAGAGACAATTTCTTATGTTTACTTGAAGCAAATTTTTAGTTCTAAATAATTCAATATTATCACAATTTAAACATGAGTGTTATTAAACTGCGGTTTAGCTCACTCTATTTGATATTTCAGATCACAGCTGCATGTTGGAGGATAGATAGAAAGTAGATTTAAGAGCATAGTCTGGATAATTAAATTAAAAATTATAGTGGTTTTATGGTCAGTGTTAATTGGCTATTCTACTGTTTAGAAACTTTTCCTCTGCTGTAATTGAATTTTGTAGCTAACTGTTGAATTGTTATATCTGTAAATGACATTTGTTTAGTTTCTTCTTCTTCATGCTCATGTTAAGGCTGTGCAAATCCATGGGATATTGGATTTCAGCATTCAATGCACTTATTTTGCTGTGTCTCACATTTCCTAGCTGCTCTCTAGAATTTTGTTTCTATGTTCCATTACTTTGATTTATTGTTTCAGACTCTTATTTTGCTATAACTGTTCTTAAATATCTGCTAAAATATGTTATGTGTTCTAGTAAAACCTCCTAAGTTTTAGAAAGTCATTGAAATGCAATTGAATATTCGAGCAGTTAACCCAAATACATAACCATTTTGTTTCTGTTATGTTGGGAGTAGATCTTTCAGCGATGGACAATGAACTTTGTGATGTTTCGGATTCTAAACCCAAAGTGAAAGCTACCCTGTCTCTAGGTTCAGAGAAGTTTTGCATTTGTTCAGATTCCGGCATTCTCTCGCAACAGCTTGCTTCAATGAAAGAGCAGGCAATGAGTATTCTGAAAGAATACATCACAAAGCACAATGCACCGACCGATGTCCCTGACGAAGTCGTAGAAGGCTCCTCGTCGGACGAAAGCGAAGAACTTGATGTACCAGCCAAAAAGTATAAAACCCAATCCTAAGGATCTTTGTCTGCGAGATAAAGTTATTTCGATGTGATTTACCAAATTTGCCTGTGTGGAACAAGTTCTGTAAGATTGTTCAAGCTCTTCTGGATGCAAGATGTTATGATGATCTCTTCATTCTGAATGTTTGCACGATCATTAATTGTTTCAAGTAGAATGTTTTTTCTTGTTATCAATCTGTTGGCAATAGCGTAAAATAAGTGAAATTTCCTCTATTTTGTAACTTAAAATAATAATTTTTTAAATTATTACACAGTAATTTTTATGTAGTTAGTTCTCAATCTATCAATCGACTATACAAACTTTGTGGTTGAGTTTGCTGGCCGCCGCAGAATGCCCAGTCGGCATATCTCCTTGGCCGGCGGCGACTCCCACCTCGCCGCCTTCTCCCTCATCACCCTGAAATCCTCGGCGCAGGTCGCTACGTCCAATCTCGCCATCCTCCTCCTCTCCGCCGCGGCTTCCTCCCCCGCTACTCGGTCGAAGACGTGCTCCCACCCCTCCGCCCACCCGCGGCTGGCGTCGCACAGCCGCAGGCTGTCGTTGCGCCACTCCGTCCAGCTCCACCTCGGGTCGAGCACCTTCGCCGCCTTCACGGCGCAGCTCCCGGCGTATGCCGGCTCGCAGGGGCGGCACTTGGCCCCGCTCAGCGGCCCGGGGCTCCCCATCGCCGCCACTGGCACTCCGCTCGCCACCGGCGGGAATCTGTACCGGCGGTCGCTCACCACGCAGAAGGGCGCGCGGACCTCGCGCCACTCCACCCGGGACCGCGCCAGCTGCGCGCGGAAGGCGGACTCGGAGTTGAGCAGCCGTAGTCCGGCGCGGTCGAGGCGCGGCAGGAGGGAGAGGCGGGAGAGGGCGACCTCGGACGTGGCGCGGTCGCCGACGCCGAGGCGGTCGTTGAGGCCGCCGTAGCGAGACCCAGCGGGGACCACGTAGGCCCCGCGGCGGAAGGCCTCCGAACCCAGCGGGGCCGACCAGTAACCGTCGAGGCGCGTGCGGATGATCCAGTCGTAGGTGAAATTGCGCCGAGATTCGTGCTCCTTGATCATCCGCAGGCAGCCCTCCACCAGGTTGAAGTACTGCAACAGTCCCTGTGTATCATTAATCAATTTAATGACAGATTAGATAATTGATCATTAAAACATAACGCAAATTCACTTAAGTTTAGTGCACTAAACAACTTACCGGAACTTTTATGCATTAATTTGACAAGTTTAGTTGTGCTAATCTTGAAGTCTTACAGTAAACAATTACTAATCAAAATTAGAAAGGTAGCCTAATATGGTTGCATTGATGGCGTTGAACTAGTAACTCATACTATTTTTGTGTATTCCTCCATTCGCAAAATTTGTTTGGTAATAAACACTTAATTATCAATTTGGAAATATAAATAAATAAATAAAAAAGAGAGAAAATATATATTATTTTTTCGGTGCATTCAAAGGTAGTGGGATGCCATGTTTGGTATTTGGGCAGTTCATTATTTTCTATTTTCATCTATTTTTTATTTTTTTTAAAAAAAAAATGGAAGGAAAAAAAATTCCATGCACCAAACAAACTTTCATCATTCTCGACAAGCAAAAGTGACCTGAATTCCATTGGGCGAGCCGGTGGCGGTCAGCACCCGCTTGTGCGCCTCGGTCACCGGCAGCGGCCGCGGGAAGAAGATCCGGGCGGCGGAGATCCTCGGGGCGACGGCCTTGAGCAGCGACAGCTTGTACGCGTCCCCATCCAGCGGGCTGTGGAGGAAGACATCCGCCTCCCGGTACGCCCCCAGCAGGTGCCGCACCAACGATGGCCTCGTGAGCTCGAACCGCCCACGAGGCAGATCGCGATGCGGCTCCGGTTTTCGATCCCGGCGGCAGGGAGACCATCGGAATAAGAAGGACGGAGGATTCCGGCAAGCGGCGCATCCGAGGAAGAGGAGGAGGAGGAGGAGGAGGAGGAGGAGGAGAGCGTGAGGAAGGTGAGGAAGAGGACGCAAGGGGGCAGAAGGGCGAGGACAGAGCGCCGGTCTACGAATCCGGTGAAGGCGGCGACGAGGAGGCGGCGGAAGCCGCCGCCGCCTTTCTTCATGTGTTTCCCGGGGCAGAGTCACGCGTGTGAGTTTGAAGGAGCGACGATGGAACGATGGTCTATATACATTAAATAAATAAATAAAAATATTAATATATAAATAGAAAATTAGCAACGAATTGGATTTTAAAAATCAAACGAATTATAAAAATAATAATTAATCAAGTCAAATAATATTAAATTAAAAAAATATTATCAATTATTAAAATAAATTAAAAAATATTAATAAAAATTTATCCAAATAATTAATATTTTAAAATCTAATCAAACATATTATAGTTAAACGCACATATATATTAATAAGTAATCTACAGTTAAATCAGATGATTTAAGTTAATCTCTCGAATTAATGGAATATATACTTTGTTGCATAAAATATTTATAAAATACTAAAAAATAAACAACTACTTGTTAATTAATGAATTAAATACAAAGAACACGTAAGCCCTCCCGTGGTTGGCGACGTAAACTGATTCCATTCTTCCCCAGTAAAAAGCTTGATTTTTTTGTTTGTTTATTATTTATATAAATGGTAAGGACTTACTGGGGAAGATAATATCTATATATGATTATTATAATTTAATATTTATTATTGGGTATCATGTATTATAATTTATGAATTATTGTAGATATATTTATATTTATTCAAGTCAAATTGAAGTAAATTGCTTACATGAATTAAATTTGAGAGTGATTAAATACTGCAGATATTGTCGTTTTAATATTATTAGGTATTTATGTGTTTTATCAGTTTGTCATATTCGATTATAGTTTCTTTTAGGTAGTCCAAATGGGTTAATTTGGCAGTCCAGCCCATTAGATGTGATTTAGTCCCACATCGGTAGCTTGACAGGTTTGCTTTGCTTGATATTGTTCTCTCGACCGAAGAGAGTTGTCTCTTCGGAGACATCCGATAAAATTGGAACGATACAGAGAAGATTAGCATGGCCCCTGCGCAAGGATGACACGCATAAATCGAGAAATGGTCCAAATTTTTTTTCCCGATCGCGCAAATCGCATGGCGGATTTGGATTTCTTTAGGTATGATCTTCTTTTGTCCTTTTTTTCGCCTTCATTCTCTGGTTTTGTTCCTCCTGCGAGTATTAATCGGGGTATGGAACTGTCGATCTTTGATTTGTTACTTGGTTTGCTTCTTTGTCACGGTCGTTTCATGAATTGCAAACTCCAATCTTGAATCTTTTTGTGTTTTTCTTCTTACTTCAATTCCACCCCATGTGTATACCCTTAATTCAGCCAACCCTAAAATCGCGTTTTTTAAAAAATCATTTTCCCCCTCTTACGATGTACTGCGGAAAGTTCAAGGGGTTAAATTTGCAAGCCAGTAATGATTATGTTACTTGTTTTACAGATTCTGGTGCTTTAGTTCTCCTGGAATGGGTTTCATTTGATTCAATGATAGGTTTTAGCTTCCTTTTGCGAAGTTGTCTTCCAGTAAAAGAAACATTGCATGAGACAGGAGCATTGGAAGGATTGGCTTCAAATTATCTTGTGCATCACTCAGACGCCAACAACTTTTCCTGCTTTTCAGTTACTGTCGATCATCAATGTGATAGAAGAAGTTTGGACATCTTTCTCTGTTCATGTGCGAGTGGGTTTATGTTCAGTTTTCAACTGTGCAAAGTGATGAAATGGAGCCATTTCTCATGACAGATAACATTATTCAAGAATTGTGCCTGGTGAATCAAAAGCTTCTGAACTGGTGAGTCTGAGAAGATATTGATAATGCTCTTTTCTATGGAATCTGATATGCACAAATATAGAGTCAAACTTTATATAATATACCAAAATATGAATTTTCATCCATTTGTTTTTACTGTAAAAATCAAATGCAAGCAAATGTTCATTGATATATATATATCCATTTCGTATAATGGATGCTTGCGGATGACTTGATTATTTTAAAATCTCTTTGACAAACAGCCTAGTTGCTGAAATCCCCTAATTATTATCTGGATGGCAGTATAAAAGAGTTGCATGTTGAAAGAAATCAACTAAATATAGAATATGGTGGCTCATACCTATATTTCAATGAGAAAATTTATGTACTGAATGGAGGAGCTAAGCCTAAACTATTTAAGTAGGGTTTTTTTTTTATTTATTATTGAAATGAGTTGATGCTCATGAATTATATACCTTGACGGTGTTGCGAGTGTGAATATATTACTCACATCTTGATCCAATGTAAAAATCAAGTCAACTTAATGTTTTCCTGGGCAGGTTGTGACTGGCACAGTTTCATGATTTTGTAATCTGTGAATTTAAGATTGAAACCTTCATGAACAGGCTTTAGGTTTTTAAAAGAATGAGATTAATTAAGGACAAAAGAATGGTATATTCTATTACTGAACCTATTATGCTATTGCATACCTATATATCAGAATATCTTCTCATTCCTTTCATGTGACATATGATATGTCCAGATCGTTGTTGTTCTTTTTTTAATCATTTCATAATCATTTTTCCTTTGATCCGTAACTTGCATAAGCTGGCCATTTGGTACAAGACTGGATTATCTGCCGAACCCTTTTGGTGTTCAAAACTTCATCTGCAACATCAACTCATAGGTCTACTGATATGAAAAGGAATCTCTTGTCTCAGATTGGAATGCGTAATAGGATATACTGATATGATTCTGCTAACACTTGTAAAATTTATGAATTGAGTGTCATGATTGTTGAGTGTCATTGTTGATGACATTAGAATGGTAGAAAATTCATTTAAAGCCACGTCTTATCCATTAGAGAAATGTTGTGCAATGTAGGTTCTATGCATTTTCATTGAATTACTTCTTACATACACCATTGTCATTTGTCCAGCCATCGCAGGATTATATGAGTTTGTAAGTCCAACATGCATTAGTCATAGCTAAATTGAGCCTTTGAATTCTTTTAAAATTATAGGGTCATTTGTTTTTGCCGCAAGAGTCTGCCTCAACAACTTTGGTACTCCTACAGCCTTGTCAAAATCCACTATGGGGACAATTCCATTCTTATGAAAAAACTTCCAGGTATGTACCACTTCATCAATTATACTCTCTAGCTTCACATAGTAGATCTATCTTTAATGGATACATGTCATGACCTATCCACTAGTTTTGCTGTTTCCTTTAACCTCATGGCAAGAGTTTCATAAATTTGTTGATGAGTCTGATACGATCAACACATCTTTATTTTTTTCTAAAGAGATCCAGTGTGTTTATTCACCTAAAGTCAAGCGTACGTGACATATGAACGGAAATAGCGAACATTTAAACACTCAAAAAGTCATAAAGCTGCAATACTTGAACATTTAGTTAATCAGTAGCTGCTTAAACTGATCAAGTGCAGCAGTATATGGTACTTGTTGGAGCCCTCATTATCTATGCAGTAACAAGTGACAGAAACCTCAATGAAATCATCTTTAATTGTTGGTGAAATTGCTGAACCGTATGCACTAGGTATATGTAGCTAAAATTTCATGACAAATCCATCTGTTCCTGTTTCTTTGCTTAATTGTCTCTGCCAATGTGCAGCTTAACGTCTTCCAATTCAAGTTCTTTGATTAATTGTACAGGTCCGGTTGCGTTTGATGCTCGAGTAGTTAAGTGGAAGCATTTTAGTTCCAATCATACAAGGAGCAGCAAATTCCAGAGACAAATTATACTCGAACTTTATTATATAAAAGGAGGGCTTCACCTTACAAATTATACTCGAACTTTATTATCTAAGCGGAGGGTTTCACCTTTCAATTTGATATTTTAATTATTTTGATTCTGAGCTAAGATGAATCAGTATGTGATGTAACTTGAGTTAAAGATATTTTGATTTTGTGCACCATCTACTTTGTGTAGAAATTTATGATACATGATGCAATTTGTAAATGTTTTATAGGAAAGTGTTCGTCTCAAATTTGTGAACTTCAAATATAAATTGTAAATATGCACACTAATTAAGGTGTAAAATTTTTCTTATAATATGCCTAGAGTTCTTCACATTAATAAATAATACTAATCTTCGTAACATGTCTAGAATTCCAAAAAGTTTAACTATTTTTTCTTCAAATTAATATAATAAAAAATAAAGACACCTTTGATAATTCTGAGAGTAAAGAGCAGTCTTGTTTTTTTTTAAAACAAGATACAATTTTCTCACACATTTTGTCAAGAATATCTTTAATTTATAGAAATAGTTAATATCACAATTCCTAGTATAACATTTCTACAAGGAGAGAAAAAAAAGAGAGAAAATAATGGGCAACAATATTAGCAAGAATCTTATTCTGAGGATTAAACTGTTACAAAGGTACTCATTTGACATCAAAACTACCAAATCGCAATAGTCTAATGAGTTCTTCAGCCTGTTCCAGTGCCTTTGAAGCTTAGTCACTTCCATGCTCCAAATTCTACAAGAACAGCACCAGTTGAGGGAGACTCTTTAACCATTATGAACTAAACCTGTAAATAATATGAATAATGAATAAGAGACTGAATCATGAGCGTTTTAGCTTAGGCAATATAAAAGTAGCTAAAAGTGTGCATACCTAAAGATACTGGCACTGGAGCTGTTGGTAGTGCCAGAAAACTGGCTGAGAATGGCTCAGAAGATAGAAATTACAACTTTGATAAATTACAGTGTCAATTTATTTGTCTACATTTGCTCTTTGTAATTCTTGAGCAGAACATGAACAATAGAAGCACAGATGATAACAAAAAGAGCCGGAAATAAGTGCGCATGTCTTGCATGCCGAGTTCAAGTCCATCCATCTTGTCCTTGATCTCTCCTACATGGCTTCCGTCGGTAACTCTACCTCCAAACGGAACCCATTTTCTTAAGTCAGCAGATGGAACAAAATGGTTGTCGCGGAGCTGCAAAAATCCTAGCTTGAAAAGTGTTAGGAATGCCACAGTCCAATTATCGACAGTTTTCTGGGGAAAAAAAAGGCATTGTAAGCTTTTGAGTATCATGTGTGTGATGTAGGGTAGTCAAGCATGTTACTTAAATAGCATACATTGAATACAAGTTTATCTACTGGATTGAACATTTTGAAACAGTCTTTCGAGGAAGCTTCTGAATCACCATAAATCTGTAGTGGAGAAGGCAAAGTCAATCCTCCATTAGCTGATGCCAAAGTAAATGATGTGATAAAAGAGAAGAGAGTAATCAATTAACCTCAAAAGTGAAAGCCAATGGCACTTTGACGACATCATACATATAATCAGTTGTGGTTCCATGAGCAAGGTACCTGACATAAGTATGTTGCATTATATACAGCATGCTTGTTGAATTCATCAAAAATTTCAAATGCTTTCTTATAGAACTAACCCAACCAAACCTCCACCAGACCCAACTAAGCATTTGTCTTCAAAATGAAGATGGTTCACTTCCCTCAATATAAAGTCCATCAAATTTGACATGGATCCATCTGGCGTCTTGTTCTTATGATCATATGGCATGAATAGGGCCTGCAAACAATAATTAATGAGAATACAGAACAGAGGCAAGAGGCATGATTCCTCTTAGTTGAGATTATTTGATATTCCTGCTCAAAATCTCAAGCCACCAATAACGTCTGCTATTTCAAAAGGTACTCTATAGTCTAGTAAAAGATTCAACAGGGAAACAATTATTTGCATTGCGACCATATTGCTATAACATGGGAGCTACTCTATGCAGTCATACTGTTAGGCATTTCTCATGTTAAATAGTTTGTAAGTTTAAATATTTAAATAGTTTTAACAAATCAGCTATTGTATGATATTTATTCTGGAGACAGTTTTTGTTTCTCTAGGCTCTTTGTCCTGCTGATGGACAAACAGTCTAAGATATGGAAACTTATAGTGGTTATGGATGCGACTATCAGTCTATCATTGTATAACTCTGCAAATAATATAGGTTAGGATTATTATATTCTGAAATATAATTATCTTCCCAGATATATTTATGTTTTAACTAAATTTGAGGACATTTACAAACACATTCACTAATAGCCTAAGGCTAGGTTTACTTGGGCAGAAAGATAAGAGGGAGAAGAGGCAGGAATTTAACACAAAATGTACATAAATCATCTTTCAATGTGTAATTTTGGAAAATTTTCCCTTTGCCTCTTCCTCCTTTTCCTATCTTTTAAACTGCAATAAACTCAGCATGACAAATGGAAATGCATGTTAGTTGATACAAAAATAATATACAAAACAATATTTTCATCAAGCAATACCCATGCATGTTACAGTAAAATCTAATTTCATAAAATTTCGATGTCATGTGTTCCTGTTGTTAATATCAGCATTCAAGCTTCTTAAATCAACAGAGAGAAGAGATCAGAACAAGATGTACGCAACCATCAAGGAACCAGTTCAAGAGATGAATTATCCACGTTCTATTGTTGGTCTGCACACTCCATCATGAGAATTTACATAACCAAAGAATTTATGGAACATTGAATAATAAGAATGACTCCTTGGGTTTAGGTAATCTCTGTCCCACCCAATTTCTAAGAGTTTCTGCTCAGATGTTCGGCAAAAGAAATGCCACCACAATATTCTTAATATATTTTGAACAGATTTCCCTCCTGATTCCCTTCTGAGAGACAGTGTTAAATAGACTTAACAACCATCCATTTGAAGTCACTTTGCTTCAATTTTAAGAAATCTATCTTACTTCACAACAAATTAAAATCTTTACCAAACTTGATTTTAACCACGCAGAGCTTGAGTCTTGCATACATTCATAGTCTCACAAGAGGATGAGAGGGAAAAAAAATGCATACCCTACCTCCATTCCTGAGTGAACATTAGCCCAAATATGAGGTTCAAAGGACTTTGCAAGCTGCCGCATTATTTGAGCCTCAGGCTCACTGAATGGAGCTGTTCCAGGATTTTCTTCATATGGATCATAATCCTGTAAAATTCAAAAATAAAAATTACAGGAAGAAAAGGAGTAAAATAAAAATCTATAAACACACTGAACATTATGTGCATTCTTGGTTTCTAAAATATCACACTACATTGTAAGAACAGTGTTAAATATGGCAGAAGCACCAAAAAAACAGTGTCGTAGTAGCAGCAAGATAATTAAATAATGTCATTTGAGTTAAACTATTATATTAATTCAGGAAAAGGATACTGCAATTTTCTTCCAATTATCCAAATTGATTAAATAATGTCTAAAATTCTAAATTAGTAATCACATAAATTTAAATTGTGTATATAAATATCACAATTTTTTTACAGTAAAAATGATCAAAATATCCGATTTATAGTAAGGAGTTTAGCACCATCTCTCAAAAAAGAAAAGTTAACCTTCTCCTTCTTGCCCCAGTCCACGCCCCAATTTCTGTTCAAATCAACTCCTCTTCCTGCAGATTAAGACACTTACAATCCATAGGAAGATAAGTATACTTCATATGATAATTCTTTACTATGCATACCATTTCTCCTCTCACAGAGGTCTGCTGCTTCAACAATCTTGCGGCCATTCAAATTTTCCATAGGCACCATCTAAAAATTCAAAGATAAAAAATTATCTCAGTCACATTTAGCTCTTTAGAAGCATTCATTTGTCTTTCTATGTTTTGCAAATAAGATAAAGCTACATAATTATCAGTCACTCTAAGAAAGAGTTGGAAAGTGTCAGTGTAGAAACATATCGATGCATCACATATGAAATAAATTAAGCTTCAAAATCTTATTATTCGATCAAAAGCTCAAGTTCTTGTAAACCTAAAAAAACAGTGGAGTCTAACATTTAGGAATCAGCTGCTTACCAAAATGCAGTGCATATCTTTAAATATAGGAATTAAAAGATTTAGAAAACTATGGTTGGCAAACACCAATTCACTGCAAACTCTTTGTCATAACAGCACTAATAACTCCCAACCTAAGTTTGTTTGACTTAAGTTATTTTATCTTCTTGGTTAAAGAGTTCTTGCTGGTGAACAAAATATGCAAGCATTCATTATATTATGCTTTATTTCTCATTCTAGTTCTCTGTAATGAAAGTTCCAGAGGATTATGTATGACACCTCATTTTGAACACATCCAAAGTAGTGGAATAATTATCAACTCTTAATATGGCTTTTGTGACCCACAACAAATAACTTCACATTAAACACTTTGAGATAGTTTTCTGCATAGAAATCATGCCAGTAAGAAAGCAAGCTGATTTGCTGTCAACTGACTGGTAGGTTGAACCTTAACTATAGTTTTGATACTTCAACTGTACCTGTATAAGGCACCCAACACTTGGGCATCGAGTTAGACACAAACACCCTCATTGATCATGTGTATACTCTCTAGAAGACCAGATGCCATATGCCTATAATTTACTTCTTCCATGAGTATATTCAAAATAGCTTGATATTACCCAGAAAATCATTATGGTATTTTCTGAAAAAAAAATCTTCTTGGTTTTGATTTAGAGATAGGCATTGACTTAATAGAACAATAAAACAAATAACCTGCCTTGTCATAAATGGTCGAGTGCAAAATCAGATAGATATTGGATCATACTATAAATACATATCACTACCAAATAAGATTTCATTGACAAATAAGTGCAGTGTTTCATAGAGATAATAGAGTTATACAACGAAAGAAAGATCTTTTCAGGTGACTAATACGTATCATCCAGTTCAGAGTTCTGGTATGACATGAAATTACAAACATATGGCCTCCAAAAACAATTTTTCTAAGATAAAGTGTAAAAATTAACAAATGACTGGTGATTTCAGGATTTAGAATTTATATGATTTGTCAAAAGGTTTACTTTCAAGTTCTTGTTTTATGTTACCTTTATGATGAGGTTATCCAGCAGTTTATGGAGGGACATAAGATCCACTCTTGGCATATTACGTTCTTTGGCTAAAACAGAAAGTAGTTGCAAAGCTACCTCAGAGGTAATAAGTTCTCTCCCATGCTGTCCAAAGCTCTGGAATACAAGGAATGTTCTGTCACAAATATGAACCATTAAAATCTGACAAAATTGCATTAAACATCATGCTAAGTATATCATACAACTAGAATGGCTTTAAGTTCACTTTTAAAACATTTTAATTTTAGATAAACTCTTCACTATGAAAATGAGTTAGATGCAAAGAAAGTAACATAATTACTTTGGATATCCAAGTTTAATACCTCTTATTTAGCACAACTTGATGCTATTATTACTTCACCATGTAAATATCTGCCAGAAGTAAATTCATACTACTTACCAGAAGTATCCTAAACTTTGATTGGTCATCTACATCCTCCGTCTGTCGATTGTACGTGACAACCAATACCTCTGCAGCATAGCCCTTATTGCCCGCTTTTATAGTTTCCATCTTATACCAATGATTTTACTCGGCTCAGAAATCATCAAGAAATTAAGTGTCTGATAAAGGACAATAAGCTGAGCCACTTACAGTCAAAGTATCTGGATGTCGAACTACCGTAGCCTTAATTTCTTTCAATAAAGCATCACTGAAGAGTATCACAAGACACAATTTTGGTAAGGAAATTAGAGAAATATTAATATAATTTTTTAAAGATAACTCTTATAACTGGCAAACACACACGCACACAAAAAAGAATAAGATGCTGCCTCAAAATGGAAACATGAATAGCACGACATTCATCAAAATTATCGATTGTCCAAAGAAGAACATGCCTCAACGGACGAAGCAAATCCTCGAACAAGCCGACAAAAGCACCGAATTCTCAAAGAAATCACAAATTTTGTTTAGCTTTAGCAGAGCATGCTGCCAAAATCCGGAAAAATTTCGGTAGCACGCATCAACCCCGTCTGTTATTAGCGTCAAAATAGAGCACAATCACAAGATGAAAATTTTCAAACCCTTAAAAAAAACTTGGAACGACAGGAACACCGAAATAACTTGCCGCACCTCGAATGGTAGAGATCAAAAGGGATTGGTGTCAAAGGAGACTCCGAGGAGCAACCGACGCCATGAAAATCGGTAAGGACCGGCACGAAAACGACGACGAACAAGAATCGCAGTGGGAGGACAACTCCCATCGCCGCGCCAATTTCCTCTCCCCGTCGTTCCCACCTTCCTTGTGCGAAGCGAAGAAGAAATGGGCCGAAAAAAAAGACGATCTTTTCCGTATAGTAGCAAATCTCGTAGCTACCCTACCTGCCCTCTCTCTCTCTCTCACACACACACACACACACACACAGATACATTATTCTTCGTCCACCCAGGAACCAGCTTTTCTCTGGGTCCCGTAAGTAGCTCCTTTAACAGAGCAGGTAAATTTTTTGGTAAATTTGTAACGTGCGTTGTTTGGTTGAATGGGTAGACCTGTTGAATGGTTACCCAAATAGTTTGTTTTAAAATAAATAAATAAATAAATATTTATGCAAAGCTTTGGCACAAATTTAATGTATTCCTATCTCCTAAAATAATTTTAGCATAGTTATAATATGAGATATTTAAGAGAGTGTTCTTGTTTTCAACACTAATTAATCTTCTTAATGCAAGATAATTAGATAGCCCATCTCTCCAAAGTTGCTAGTGCAAAGTTGTTTTTTTATCTCTTATTCTTTAAGGGAGCATTCATTTTCATCACTAATTAATCTTTCTTAGATAATTAGATAGAGACCATCTTTATTATATTTATGCACAACTGTTTGTGGCACATCGACTCTCATTCTTTTTGCTGGAAGTAACTGCATATGTACATGATAAAGGCCAAAACAATCTTAAAAGACAGTGAAACACCTAAAAGAAACTTGCAATGTCAAAACCATAACTGTCGATTTACATCAAAAACATAGAAGCTGCTAAAGTGGCATGCACGAGTAAGCTCCTTGTTTATTTAATACTTATCTCTAATTTCACCCGAAAGATCTTCTGAAGGAGCTAGCTTGATCAGGAGAATCCTTAATTTATGGGTTTGCTGAATTATCAGTTTTCATTGCTCAAGAAATCAGCACTCTTGTCAATGTTTGAATCATCCAGCGCCAGCATTGCTGTTTCAGTTGTTTCTTCTGTTTCTTTTTCTTCTCCTAGGACTTGAGTAGTTTCACCGAGGACTTCAGTGGTTTCGTCGACTTCAGATTGAACCGATATACTTGACAGTGTCGTTTGGCTTTCGACGGTTTCTTCACCAGGTTGTTCAGCAGTTTCATCAACATTGTAATAAACCTGATGTGAAAGGGAGGGGTAAAGACAAATTACTTGCAGTAAGAACTAAGCCTCAGATTCAGAAAGGTTTGTGGCTACTGTACCACACAAGTGCGTGCAGGAGATAGGACTTGGAATGAGTTGGGACGGTTGTTGAAGTTTGTTTCTGGAACTCCTATAATTCCTTCAGGAGTTGTAAAATGGTCTGCATCATGGCCAACCTGAAAGGATGATTAAACACAGAAATGTTTAGATTTATGAAGGCCAAATTTCTGGTTGAAGATTGAAATAGGCTCCATGCAGACACCAAGAACTTGATTTGATCATTTCCTGCTTAAGTATATATCATTTGCAGACATCAATGCTAGCAAATTCGGAAACTTGATAGTGAATGTAGTTTGTGTAACAATATCACTCATGAAACATGGCGTCTTACTCTTCCTTGTCCTCCAAATTCGGAAGCATCACTATCAAGTGCGACCTTGTATTTTCCTGGCAAATCACAGCCAACCTTGTACCTGCATAGTAAGGGAAGGACTGGATCACTGGTCTAAATCTCAATGAAACCTATTTATCATGTTAATATGACAGTTTACCCGTTATAGGTGTTCTCTGGGTGGAAGTTGAACACAAAAATCAAATCACCTCGTTCGAACACGATTACCTAGCATGGATAAACAACTGAGTGCTTTCAAACTGTAAAACTGTCAGGGAGAGGCAAACTACTGATCTCATAAACAGTTCTGTTATGTAAGCACGATTTAAATGAAAACAAAACAAGGAATATCAACAGGCTGACTGGTATTACATTAATTACGCTGCCTGAATACTGGATAGTAAAGTAAGACTTTATATCATGCTTGGTTGTGAACTAATCAACACCTCACAAACTAGGAATTGAGGAAATAGTATTTTGGGCAAAGAGGAAAAACTCAGTACCATTCAACCTTGTCAAATTTCTCAGCCACAACTATTTTTTCTGAAGAATTATCATTTCCAAAGATATGGTTTCTAATTTTATCCAGGGCAATTAAGCTTACAGAGTTTCTAATTTTATATTAAGCTTATAATACTTATGAGACCACTGCCAATACCACAAACAAATGAATTAGATGTAATCATGCATGAGGATCTTATTCTTGGGCATGAGCGAGTTAGTAACTTCCCACATTTAGCTAGGATAAACCAAAAAAGAGTTTTTTTTGCATGTAATCTGAACATAGAACACTGGAAATCACGTATAATATTGAAGTCAATATTTGACAGGACAAAGGTTGAATTCGACAGGATTAAGAGAGTGATACAAGAAAAAAATGACCAACAAGATTCATACCAACCTTATCTTCTTCAGACATGCTACTCACAACCTGCTTTTCTGATGCAACGAAGTGAAATCTATCATCAAGCAAATTCATTGCTTTATCAAAGGCATTCATGTGCTGTTTTGATGTCAAAACATAATATAGATTTTGTCAGCAATTATGAGTCTGGGAGTAACAGATCAAAAGGAACACAAGTAAAACGCACTAATTCAAGCAATACTTAAAAAGAGGAACATGATGTAGAAGCAATCCAATATTTTAAGTGCTTATTATTTCCCAGCAACACTAGAGAAATTTCTTCTGTACATATAGACAGATGAATGTGAAAACTAATAGCTTCAGGAGATGAGAGAAGTGAATTATAAACCATCTCTTTAATTACAATGAACGAATTAAAGGAATTTCTATAGTTATAGTAAATGGCTCATGATGATGATAAAAAAAAAATGTGTCATGCCCAAAAAGACATTCATGTATATAAAAATAAAAAGGCATTCACATTGAATGGTTTCATAAATCAGACTGTCATAACCACAGGAAGATGTAGACAAGAAAGTAGCTTAGAGGATAAATAAAGATGTCCAAGAACCTTGTATCTTAGGTGATCAGTGTCCACCAGGTTCCACTGACGTCTGCACTTATCATAGCTCCAGTCATTGCCTTCTCTTGGAAAATCAATCCATTCCGGATGACCAAACTACAAATCATGTCAGACTTAATGTTGTAATAAAGTAGACAATGAAAAATTATTGAAACAGAGACCCTTAATTATTTTAAGGTAAATACTGGAAATAGCATCGTCACAAAAATAAGTAAAAAAAGATATTAGAAATCATAAATGGGACCAAAACATTTTCACAATGTAAATACTCATAATGTCAAGCTTGTAATAATTGGGAAATAGCATGGTCACATAAAGAAGTTGGAAGATATCAGAAATCAGAAATGGGACCAGAACTTCTGTCCATGATCAGATATGAACTTGCACCAAAAAAATGTATGGAGGATATACAGGAATACAAAATCAAGTGGATATAAACATTTCTTCCCTCCTTATTTTAGGAATCAGATCTGAAGCCAACAAATTTCATTGATCTTCTTGATTTACCTTAAACTCAAAATTTGTATACAATCTTAGTCAGTAGAAACAAGTATTAGAGTTGGAGACCTAAACACAAAAAAGTAAAAATTTCTGAAATATTTATGAAAGAGAATAATCATTCTCTAATGCAGTGGCACACTAGACGCCACTAGCTAAAGAGCTCGACCAAAGTAGTAGGAAAAAATTGAAAATAATGACATAAAACTTTCCTAGAATGGAGTTGTACAATTTAGAACTTGATTATTACTACAGATTGTCAACCAAATAGGCAGACTTCCTGCAGATGTGTACACTAATAGCTAAAATAATGGCCTCATGTGTCACCCTGCTTGTAGGTTAACCTAGAAAGCACCTCAGCTCCTGGATTCAACAATACTAGTTCCCACTTTGGCAATCAATACCAATCAAATATATTGTCCTAGTTGATGCCTGATCTTAGGAGGAGATCGATCCTTGAAGATCAATCATTTAAGGATCGACTTGTATTAAGGCTATTGCTATCACCACTAGTGTGCACAGTCACATGGTGAACAGAACAAAGCAAGTTCCACAGTTGTACTAGTCCCATTCTAGTTAAGTTTTTGTCAATATTTTGTATTGTTTCTTCTTCTACTTTAGTTGTGATTGTGAGACCTAGGGCTAGCAGTACCCATGGTGCCACTACATTTCTTTTTCTCTTTCACATAGTATCCAAGCTACAAAGATGATGATGAAAAGTTGACTCTTGGGGAAGAAGATAATTGGATAGCAACTTCAGAATGGATTCTGATGGGTGTGTTTGCAGACTTGGTGTAGAACTTCCCAATCATCTAACCATAGATTTAGAGGGCTTGTCATACTTCATAGGTGAAGACATATGGGCGATAGTTGGTGGCAATGTTACTAAGGTGTTGGAGAATAATGCAAATAATATCGGTGTCTTGAAAAGGTGGACTATTGATACAAAAGTCAGGTTTGTCTTGAAGATATCCATCTCATATGATCTTAGAAGACTTGTCATACTTCATAGGTGGATAAATATGGGTGATAATTGGTGGTAACATTAGGTTTTGGAGAACAATGCAAATAATGCAGATGTCTATATAAGGTGAACTATTAATGCAAAGTCAAGTTTGTCTTGAAGAGATACAATCTCACATGATATCTTTGGTCAAATTATGGCCTGAAAGTCATTTTCATAGATATAGACTATTTTTGATTCACTAATCAACAAGAAGACTGGAGCCATAATTTTTGGAGAATGACTTGGCAAATCTTGTTCAAGTACATCTATCTATCTTCCAGTATTTCTTCAAAGTCAAGAATTAGTGTTTAGAAATTTCTGTCTTGGATCAAGATGAGATCATCTTAGAGGCACACATGTTTATGGCCTTCGAAAGGAGTGTATTCCTTTTATCACAACCATTAAGGGTGAAAAAAACTAACCATTTTTTATAGAGTTGGAGATTTTCTTGACTTTCAACAACCTTTATCTTGTCAAATCACAAACACTTCTTTGAGGGCAGCGAAAGGATTCTTTTTTTGTGCATACAAAGAGCTTCAATAAACAGAATGACGTGAAAGATCCTAATGAGGAGATTTCTTCCAATTAAGGTGTCAACTAGAAACAAGTAGATCGAGTACTACCTTTGTGACAAGCTTGGTCATATAGAAATGAATTATCTATTAAACTAAACAAAGAAATATTGAGAAATGAAAGTGAATGATTAGAAGCCGTGAAGTAGGGCAGATGCTTCATGACTGAAACTATAATGATGAAAGCTTGTCTTCCACTATCTTTCAAGATGATTATTGATTGGACCATTGATTCTGAATGCAGTGACTATCTTATTGTCGATGGTTCCAAACTATTACGAACGAAATAATGCAAGTCAACAAATGACAATCCATCAAAAGAAAGGAGTGCGTAGTCAAGTATAATAATTGCTAACCTATCACTTTAAGAATTATGTATTGCGTAATATGTACAAAGAAAAACTTCTTTTCCATAGCTAATGCGATGGATATTGCTCAGTATTCACTTTTTCCTCGTAAAATGTGAATTTCTTCAGAATCTAGAGATGAAGGCATAATGTTTACATCTGGTATGCAGGTCAAGGATTTCTATCTTCTTTTAACATTAATTATTCTGTTGGTAAAATGAGAACAAATGATGAAGTTATTCAGCATGCAAGACTTAGTGGTATGATCTAATAATATAGACAAGTGGAAGGAAATGTCAGTCTAGAGTTTTATGTGAAGGTTTCCAAATCTCTCCTTCATTAATGGTAGCAAAAGGTGATTATGCTCACCCAGGCGCCCCTCACAGTCCGTCCGCAAGTTATATGAAGGGAGATAAATCATGGGGTCAGCTTATAGTCGACCGCCAAGTGGCTAGGGGGTGGGAGAAATTTTTTTTGCCGAGGGCATGCACCCGCCGGGATTCTCTCCTTCAGTAATGACATATGTAAAGGTTGTCAATATGGCAAGCCATCAAAAGACATTTGATCATTCTCTTTCTCAATATATTTTGCTATAGTAGTCAGTTGTAATACTTTCTTATACGCAGTAAATAATCTCAATGATATAAACAAAAAGAATGTCGGTCTATTACCTCATTTCCCATGAAATTTAAGTAACCTTCACCACCCAGCGCCATAGTTATTAAGTGAATCATCTGCATGTTTCATAGTGTTATGACAAATGACAGACATAAGGAAAATTCGGAACTGCAGTAGCAACACAGAAAGATTTTTTACGAGCAGTGAACCAGTACTAGGACTTGCATGACAGAGATAAGGAAAAAGGATTTACAACCACCTAATTTGACCTTGAGAGAAATAGTTCCAAACTTCAAAACAAACCTTGTGCAGTGACGTCCCTCGATCAATGAGAGGCGAAGCAGGTTTCAAATCAGACATGCCTGAATACATCTCCTTGTCCATCAGGAGGAAGGAAATCGTTTTGTCCCCCACAATAGCCTAAAAAAGAGCAAGAAGAATGTCATTGAGGATTTAGATAAATATGGTAGTGATTCATTTGTTCATATTCCAATATGTTCAAGCTATTAAATGGTCATACCTCACTTGAAGGAGATGCTAGTCTAGGTATGATGTTTGATACGAGTGTAGATCGTAAGTGCCAAAATGCAACGAATTATCAAGTGAAAACATGGTTCAGCGTAACCTTAGTGTCAGACAGAACATACACTTAACATGGTAATTTCATATTGACATGGGTATGGGATTCACCAAAGCAACCAAGTGATAGAGCTTAAAGTCTAGTAGGTTATTTATGTGAATTGCATATATTCAAAAGTTTGCTCAGCACTTTAATATCTTAAAAGGTCTTAAAGTCTGAAAAAATTGCTCCCTAAGGTGCAACATAAAGCTTAGTTCAGTGCATAGCACCAACTGTAAGCACGAGCAAAACAGGTGTAGTTAAATAGTTGTGGCATTCACTATGATGACAGTTTTAAGTCTAGATCAGATTTCAGTATCGTAAAGCTTAGAATCCATAGGTTGGAGAAAGCAATGAGTCTATGGGACTTCATCATTGCCCAATCATGTCTTATGCTAAGACAAGTGCCCACTATGTCTGCAATTTAATGGCAATATAAAATGACTTAATAACAGCCACGACCAAATTAAGTTGTTCCTATCCATAAGATACCATTTGTCTAGTGAAAATTAAACTATTCATACATTTGTTTTGCCATTGTTCATTTTACTGTATAAAACCATTGTTACAGATTCCTTTTGTTTTGTTTTGTTTTGTGTATATATTTGTTGATGTGAGCTCTTTGTTACAGAATGTTGCATGGATTTGTATGGTTTTATACGGGGAGAAGGGTGTGGTTTAGTCATTTGGGCTTCTTTTTTCAACCTGTGAATGTAAAAAGGGGTGCA
Source organism: Hedychium gardnerianum (assembly GCA_038050645.1). Taxonomy (NCBI): domain Eukaryota; kingdom Viridiplantae; phylum Streptophyta; class Magnoliopsida; order Zingiberales; family Zingiberaceae; genus Hedychium; species Hedychium gardnerianum. The sequence goes on from JBBUKS010000044.1 coordinate 8,905,991, forward strand.
CAGATTGCATGACATTAACATCTTTTTTATTTATCACTACATTCTCTCTTGCCACTGGTAAAAACAGTTCACGGGTCACTCTAATAAACAGTCACATTCTATAAATAAACTTATTTAGTACCAAGCAGAATGCTATAAATAAATTGTTCACCTGATCATGGCATTCTGCATATGCTATGCACTTTTCAGTGTATCTCCTGTTTGTAAGGCTCCAAACAATGTCTTTCATTGACCATTCAATATCCGTTTTATTCTTCAACAAGTCAATCCACTTATCAGGGATTGACATGGCCAACCTATAGTCAAAACCTACTCCACCTTCATAAACTGGTAGACAGAGAGCTGGCATGCCAGAAACATCTTCAGCAACAACAGTGGCATCTGGCAAAAGCTTATGCACCAAGTGGTTTGCGAGCATCATGTAGACCACTGCATCCACATCAGTAGCCTCGCCGAAATACTCACTGTACTTTCCAGTGAATGCCATGTTAATTCCATGATGATGGTAGAGCATTGAAGTTACGCCATCAAATCGAAAACCATCAAACATGAACTCATCCAACCACCATCTTAAGTTTGATAAAAGAAAGCGTAGAACTTCCCAGTTAGCATAGTTGAATAATCGGCTATCCCATAGTTTATGAGAACCCTTTTCACCAGTATGGAAGTACGAGTCTTGAGTGCCTTGTCCAACATCAAACCCATTAAGACCATCTGTGACATTGTTACTAGCATGGCTGTGAACAACATCCATCAAAACTCGGATTCCTAAACCATGGGCCTTGTCTATAAGATACTTAAGATCCTCGGGTGTCCCGGATCTACTACTCACAGCAAAAAAGTTGGTAACATGATAACCAAAAGATCCATAGTATGAGTGTTCCATGATAGCCATTAACTGAACCGTGTTGTAGTTATTTTCTCTTATACGAGGTAAGACATCGTCTGCAAATTCCCTGTAAGTGCTTACACGTGGTTCTTGGCCACACATCCCAATATGAGCTTCATAGATCCTTGGAGCTGCAGATTTAGGAGGCCGAGGATGCTTGAAGATATACCTGCAGCAATAAGTACATTGAATGTCAAGAAAACCATGACTAGAATGCTTTGGGGCAAATATTTCTGACCTTTCTGAAGATTGTGGATCCCAGTAAACCCCATCGTAAGGAGCACCAAACTGAGTCGGCGCAACAGTCGCAAATTTGATCCATGCTGGAATCCTGTCAACCCAAACCCCATTGCCATGTTTGAACCGAAATTTGATTCTGGAATTGTGTGGAATGGATGGTTTGTCTCCGGAGTCTGGAATTCTAATTGTCCAAACCCCAAATTCATTTCTTTCCATTTTGTGGTTGGACCCATCCCAACCATTAAAATCTCCAATAACTTGTGCTTCTCTGTATCAAAAAGAAAAATCAACTATTGTGTATTATGCTGCTCATAAGTTAGTTGAAAGATAGGATCAATTCCCTCTCTTGGAAAGTGAAAATTTAAAAAATCTATTTTTATGTCCAAAAATAATTACTCTGCCAGTAGGTCTAGATCCTCTCCTCTACCAGAGAGATCATTTCGCTGTGCTAAATTAACAGCAGACATCCTCATAACACATTTACTAAACTTGACACTCTTGTTTTTTTTCTTTTTTTTCTTCCAGGCACACCAACATTATTAGGCACAAACAGCACAGCTTGGTTCAAACAATTCACAGATTCACTAGTCATCCTACTAAACAGTGATGTGTCAAGTGCCATTGGATATTATTTTGATGTTGTCAGTTACTCGATGGCGATTACTGAAAACATAAGAAAGCGTAAATTGTTCTCCATCACAAATTGCACTTCTAGAAGTAAAATAAAGGAAGAAATTGAGTTATTCAAGATGGCTTTAAAGAGAAACTTGAACGCTCACTGTGCAGCTGGAGCCCATTCACGGTAGACAATACTGTCTTGTTCTCTATTGAATCCGAACTTTAGGTAACCTTGGAAAGACAAGAAATTAATATAAAGACCAACTAGGAAAGTTAAAGGATGCGCATACTAGGCAATGAGAAGAACTGCTAAAAGCACATGCTTAAACATGGAAAAACTTACCTTGGGCAAATTCTTCAAGACTTCCTTCATATTTTTCAATCATTGACTTAGTTTGTATGTATTTCTTTGTCCTATAACTAAAATGGTCTTTGAATTTTTCCAGTACTGGATCGATTTCAAAAACTCCAAGTTGAGCATCTTCTTCAATGGTTGTCATAACTGGGGTTTCTTTCACAACAGATGATATTGCAAATTGTTGTTCAGCCTTGATGTAAAGTCCAAATAAAGTAAAGAATGATTTCAATACTTTCCAACTTATAGTCAATTTAGATATGCTTACTATTGTGATTCAAGTAATCTAGTCACCTTGTTGTTCATGGACCATCTTTGTGAATAAAAGAAAGGTAATCTGCCGGAAAAACTTGCCGTTGCATTCACCAGTAATGCTGATTGGCGTTTTGCACATCCAAGACTAATTGAGACCTGTCAAAATAGGATTAGTTTGAGAAAGACATGAACAAAAGAGTCGAAATTGAGATTCATAGAAAATCTAGATGATATTTTAAGAAATAGTCAACAAGCAATTCAAAACATTTAAAAACCTGGAACCACACAAAATAAGTCTAAGATAGACTACTAATTTATTATGTTAATTGTGCCAATTTATGTTCATGACCTGCAGTAGGATTTAGCTCTAGACAGAAAGCTAGCATAAATTTTTCTGGGTGCCATTTTTCCTGACAAATCATAAAAGTATAATCAGCTACATCATACATGTGACACGCTTAATCTGGAGTTTTAAATAATCCAATTGATTGTCATAGGAAGATAACTAAATCGTTCCCCTTCCCAGTACATTTGTATTTTTCAAACCATATATTTATTACTCAAAAAAGTAAAAGAGCAATTAGATTATCAAATATCATAAAATTTTCATAGTTATAGGATGCTAATGAAAGCATGTTTCACAAATTTTGTGATGTATATATCAGAGGTACATAAAGAGTAATGAGTATTTTAAATTTTAATCTTGAGAAGGAGCTTAGCCAACACGCAGAAAGCACTCGAATTATAAATTCTTGAGAGAAAGCACAGAGATTTTTGTAGTCATTTTTGTCTGCAAAGCAAGTAGTGCCGAGTCTAGTGGTGAAAACATTGTTAGCCTTTGGTTAGTTGGATTATTCATGTTTGTATATGTTGGATTTAATCTTCTTTAAGTGGGTTCACATGCGATTTGTGATTTGTGGATTTATGCCGTTAAGATACTGAACCCATTAAGTAATCTAACTTATGTTTTATGAAGGTTTTCGGTTATTAGATGTGGACTTATATGTGTAGAACCCTATATCTGCTCTATTATTATCTATGATTGATAATGGATGCGGACTCTTTATATAAGAGTTTGGTCCCGTTGAATTAGGGATACGACAAAACTACTCGTTTCCCGTCGACGAGAGTTTTTGGCGCCGAACCAACCTCTTGTTCGTCTTCTTCTTCCGCAAGGATCACCGGATCAAGAATTATTACACGAAGAATAATAGCAATTCTACTGTATTCAAGTTTTTCTTTATTTACAATTTTCTTATTATATGTTATATCATAAGATTGCATGAAATTAGATCCTTGTTGTTGAGTTCCTTTTGCTATTAGAATTTATGTGACTTAGGATCTACGAGTTATAACCGTATTGACTATAGACTGAACTCTAAAGACATGGGTAATGTGGAAGAGGAAATCATGATATGAGCAGTCGAGAGTTTCTGATGTTAGAGGGCGGAGAAAAACAGGGAATTTTAACTTTGCAATGCTGCAAACTCTGACGATGCCTTAAATTTGGATGTTCTAGCAACCAAATGGCTAAAGTCTTCCATTGTTCTAAGAAGTCAAAACTGGTATAAAAAAAAAAACGGAAAGCCTATGTTAACACACTCTGTCCGAACACTCAAATGAATCGACATAACCCAATTTCAATTCCATGAAATCTAAGAACATACAGCAAACCTTCCTACAAGCTCAGACTAAGAGAAACAGAAAAGGAGATAATAAAAAAAACACACTCTGAATTCGGAAACAATGAAATCACCTCAAGCTCACATCAAAATCAAATTTCCATCAGTACCAGATGACGAAAATGCTACATTCGCATCGGAAGTAAAGGCAAATCAACTGAATAGAAGAGAATAACGAAAAATTTACAAATCTAACAGCAACATGTCACGCAGTGAGATCCCAAAGCTAAATCATAAAAACAACACGACGGCAACGTAAACTTTCAAGGAAGCAAAGCCATCAAGATCGATCGGACCTGGGGAGTTCGGGAGGAAGAAGCTCGAGGGAAGAAGAGGGGAGGAGAGGAGGAGGAAGAGCACAATGCCAGCATATTGCCCTGTTCTTCTGTACTGCTTCGGCCACGCTTGGCGTCTTTCTCTTCTGTCTCTCGCCATCCTTCAGGGCCGCGTATTTAAAGTCCCGTTCGCTTCGCTTTTCGACGGTAACGCCACCCTCCTACGACCTACCCGAAAATAATACCAGTCGATCCCACCTGGACAGTGAAAGGTGGAGCTCTTTCGGACGTGGGCCCGGCCGGTAACTGCTTGCTCTGTCAGCAAGCAAGGCATGCGTGTCCTCTGCGACTTGAGGCTGCTACCGTTCCGAACGTGACAACGACCCTGTTTCCACCCGAGTCCTGCGCTTAAATCAAAATCATTATTTTGTCGTTTTGTTCGGGTGGGGGTACGTCCCGAACACGTGTACGGTCGCAGAACGATGCCGTTATGATTGAAGCCATGGTCGAATATACGTTAATGATTCGGATCAAAGAAGGGAAATAGTGAAGTTTTCACGAAATTTGATGTGGCTTAATTGGAGAGATGATTAATGAAGTGGATTAAATTGGTAACGAAGGAGTAAATTTGGAATCGAGTGAGTTGTGGTGTCTAGTCACGAGAGAGAGAGAGAGAGAGAGTGGTCACAAGATGGACGTTGATTTAAGAACAAATTTTGAGGTTAATCTCCGAATTAGCAAATTAAGTGGCGCCGGGAGAAAAATGAGGAAATGGCATGTTTAGCTCTAGCCAATCCTGAGTTAGTTGACAAATTTTGAACAATAATCACGTTAATTTTGAGTGATGAAATGATGATATATATGATGGTGCAATTATGTTTCAAACTTAGACTAGGTTTTTTTTAAAAGTAATTTAGGTATCTAGTTTTTCGAATCGATCAGTCTTGGAGATGATCGATCTGATCTCATAAAAAATTTTCACCGATCACAATGATAAATTGATAAGCGCTCATGGAGATCATCCAAACGGCCAGCATTTTTACAATTATCGTCCCACCAAAGAAAATTTTCTATAATGCGCCGCAGTTGAGATTCGATCCTTAAATATCTAATTAATCATTTAGAGAATTACTAATCCCGAGGTAGAGATTAGGGTTTTGATCATTGCAACAAAGATTTAAAATTAAGATTTAGGTTATTATACTCTTACTAAGTGTGCAAGTAGGAGTAGATTTGTTTACACTTACCTTGTAATCATAATAGATCGAGGTTGAATGAATATTTAATAAAAGAAGTCTCATGGGATTGATAAATATGGAAAGTCTAATAAATAGTCTCATGAGTCC
>JBBUKS010000044.1:8911750-8935590 GCA_038050645.1 Hedychium gardnerianum
AAACTAGCAAATCATTCTATAACTCAACTGGTAAATTGGTGCTCAAATATGTTAGTTGGTAATCAAATCATCATAAACCAGCTTAATGCCAGTCTGCATGTAAGATAGGCACACAAGGGACAAGAAGATCAGAGTTTCACAAAAAGATAAATGAGAAAATTGAAAACAAGAGCTAACATGTGTCCTGATCAAATTTTAGGCTCATATTAAATAAATTAATAGGGGATCTTCAAAGTAGATTAAACTCATCTTTACTAAAGCTCTATAAAATGTTTTTGATTTTGCATCGCTACAGAATCCAGCATTTGTAAACATTATCAAGCATATATGTACATAGCCAAGAAATGAATTTCATATAGTAGAAAAGTAGAAAGTGAAGGTAACCTCTTTTAATTAGAGAGATCCATCCTCCCATACAATGACAAAAGTGTTAGTTTGACAAATACACTGTTTAATAAATTAATACGAAAGAGATAAATCATAATAATTACTAGTCTCAACAGCAAAAATTTGATCACTAATTAAAATTTAATTCTTATATTTCATAATAATAATAATATTTTATATATTAATTATTAATTCATCTCATGAGAACTATTCTAATATTATTCATAAAATTCTTTTGAGATTGATGATGATAAAAAGAAGCCGGCATATGGATCAAATCAACGGTTTGAAATTATAAGGGATACTTTTTAATGGATTTAAATTCGATATCATGAAACATGGGTGTTACATAGTAACATCAAATTACTAATTGCATATGATCACATATGTATTAACCAACAAATCATGAGTATACAATTTGAATAAATCATTGAGTTACGTGATATTTACTTTAATGATGATGCATATAAACAATATGATTTAGCGTCTGAATTTGACAACATACCAAATAAAATAAAAGAGCGTGAATTTTATACTATGTTATAACTGCATACTTGTGAAGCAGTTTCTAAAAATGAGAAGTTTAATAAGAATATATATTTTTTAATTTTAATATTGTCATATTAAATCTTAAATAGTATTTTAATTTATCTGATCTAAAGGTTTTATATTATTTTTTTCATCCATGCTTATTTTGCTGGGTTAATTTAGAATTTATTTTCAACTACATACTTTATTTATTGGTTTAGAAATCTACTATCAACTCTAAAATTTCATACGCCTCCTCTAGTATAGGCACAATCCTGTGGTATGAATTCAGAGATCACCAAAATACAATAACGTAAATTTAGAATATTTAAGTTCTTTAATGCCATAAATTATTATTTTTTTGTTAAAATTTATTGGACTAAAAAAAACTTACTTTTTAAAAAAAGAAATATGGATAAATTCGAGAGGTCACTAACAACGAATAGTATTAATCTAATATAAATTTGAAATTTTTTAGGCCATAAATGACTTTAAATGAAAGTATTCAACGAATTTTTTTTTTTTTATACTAACATTCGATTTGGTTTGATTTAAGTTAGAAAATTCAATTTAAGTCCGTCCTTTGTGAATAAATGAATTTAAAAATACTGATTAATACATACTGAACAAAAATTTATTTTATAATTTCCAACCACTTATGTTTTATATTATATTATTTTAATAATTTTAAATAGATTCGTGTATCAAAATAGTATCTTTACTTTATTATTCTTAAAAAATATGATTAAAATAACACTAATATAAAATACAAATTAGAAATTTAATTATAATTTGCCAAAAAATAAATTTGGGTGATTTTTTGGTAGAATAATTTCCAACTTTTTTGAAAATTGATTTATAAAAAATCGAGAACACTCAAGTTCAAATTGGGCTCAATATGTTTTGAGGCCTAAGCAAAAAAAGCGTAGTGACATGTTGACTTATGACAGCCCAATTCCAGCCCAATAAGTAATTGAAACCCACTAAACCCTAATATTTCACGATGCGCCAAGACTCGAGCATCGCAGCAGAGGCAGCTCGCTAAAGATGCTCTCCCGCGCTGCCTCTCTTCGCCAGCCTCTTCGCTTCCTTACTCTCACAGCTGTAGCTTCCTTCCACCCTCGCTGCATCCCCTCTCCGGCTCCGGCTCCGCCTCTGTCTTTTCCTCGTCTTCCCTCTCCTCTGCTCCCTCCGTCCAATTCCGTTTCCTTTCAATACTCTAAGGCATTCTCTAGCGGGCGTCGCGACGATGGCGGCGACTGGAAAATAACCCCCGAGGAGGACGAGGGCGGTTTCGTTTTCCCGGACGAGGGCGACCTTGCAGGGATTTCTGATGACGCCGCGGGACCCTCTGGAACCGAGGCGATCAACGCTGGAGTCGGAATCACGGATCAGTGGGGAAAGGGCTCCGGGACAGTTGATAAAGGGGATATTTTTGATGGCCTCGATGGAGAGACTCAGGTGAACGAGAACGGGCTTGGAGGATTAGGGGTGGAGGAATGGGAGACGGCCGAAGGATACAAGCCATGGTCATTGGGCGACGATGATGAAAAATCGAGCCTGTTCCACGATGGCGATGGAAGTGTAGTCGATGGTGGCGTAGAGGATTTAGAGAAGTTGAGGGATGGGCAGAAGCAGCAACTTGAGAAGCGAGAGAGAGAGCTGTTAGATATTCTGGAAGGTAAGACATCACAAAACGTAGCCCAAAGAATAACTTTTTTTGTTCATCTAGCATCAATCTGGATTACTTCTAAGCATGAAGAATTTTCTGGGTCTAGATTTTTGTTGATTTTTTCCTTCATTATGTTTGATAGTGCAAGGAATAATTAAACAATCTAACAAGATTGAGTATGTTCATTGTTGAAATGCCATCATGAGCACTCTAATTATCATGATCTGATACTATTTCCCTGTTATGCATTGTAGTAGACTTGCTACCTGTTATGCGGAACAAGTAATATTATAATGTAGAATATTTCATATTTATTGGTAACCTGCATATTTTTAATATCTAAAGCTTCTACCATTTGTAGAACAAATGTTTAAGTTAATCCTTACAATTTACATAACTTAATGTTTAATAATCACAAGAATTAATCTTCTTTGGTGGAGAAAATAATAAACAAATCATCTTTAATTTCTTGATCATCAAATTAGTAAAACTAGTTTTACTTCCTTTTCACCACATAGATTGCCTTCATAGGAGCTCATCTAACTTTCTTAAGTGCTCAAACTTCCTAAAGGTAAAGGGACCACATATCACATATGTGATGCAGTCCCTTACCTAAAAGTTTTTACCCCTGCATATGCAATTGTCTAGTCTTTTTTGGAAACATTGCTGTTGGGTATATCCACTTTTTAGGTACTGCTCAAACCCATATCCTTCTAAATATGCTACTCTAACCTATTTAAATACACATTTTGGATGATAAATGGGTACTTGAACTTGTCAGTACTTGTGGATACCTAACTTAGATGAGTAAAATATGCATTTATGTTCAGCCTGAATATATCCATAATTTTAAGCATAACTCAGACTTAATCCATACCCGATTATTAAGCAAAATCAGGATGTTTAAATCAGCCTTAAATGAGTTGGGTACCCACAAACTGATTATCAGGTACTCATTGCTATCCGTAGGTATCATAGAAAATATGAATCATGAATATTTTTTCAATTTTCAGCTTATATTGATTAAGCTCAATCGTCTTAAACTATTTTCTACCTATAAGGTACATTATCAAATCACCTTTATCATTTTTCTTTCTAATTAAATTTGTGACAAAGACTTCATAGATGTATGAATGTTGACCTTTATCCTTTAGCAACTGCAAATGCAACTTTGGTTGAAATTTTGATCCATACTACTATGGATATGGAATATAGATATGCATATGAGTTAGCCTAATTGCCCTTTGATGTCATTTACTATATAATTTGTTGAAGAACATTATTTTAAAAGGCCTTCGCTATGTCACCTTTTTTGGGTGCATAAGCTTATATAGTGAGGGATTGCATGGCATCTACTTATGTCATAATTAAAGTCGTGTAGGCTAACCAAATCTGAAGATTCTTAAAGTTGAATAGGTTGAAGTTATAAATAATTAGGTTAGCCAACTTTGCTAAAATAAATGAACAACTCATGCTTTCTTTTTCTCTCTTAACCTTGTACACCTTCCAATCTAATAAATTTAACTTGTCTATCTATTGAATCTATTGGTCATCTTTGAACTATCCATGCCATCTCAACCTACTTTATCTTACTTTATCACTTGTATTTAATTGCTCTTGAATATAATTAAGCTTCATCTTTATGAATCTAGATGAATTTTGCAACTTACTGTTACACCTATTGCAACTTTCAACTCAATTTAAATAATTTCTTATGTTCAATGAATTGATTCATTATATAGTAGATGTTAGATGTAAACTCACTTATTTTGACACATGATGGTGCATAGTCTTCTTATTTCTCCCTCTACATGTACACCTGCCCCTTTAATAAACTTAACATTTTTATCTATTGAATCTATTCTTCTATCTATAGAAGTTGTTGATCATCTTTGAACTATACATTTCATCTCAACCCTCCACCATTTGGAATTATACCTAATTGCTATCAAATATATCTAAGATTTATGTTTACATATTTAGACTAATTTGGACATTGAATTTCTAGACCTATTGCAACTCTTAACCCATTTTAAATAATTACTTATGTTAAAAAAATTTGTATAGTAAATGAAACTCATGATCTTTTTATGTATGTTTTTATACATTATTGTTATTTTCCCTTCTACCTCACTTTCATTCTAGTAAATTTGCCTTATACATAATTGGTCATCTTTGTATTGTTCATACTATCTCAACCTTTTTTTTGTCAGCACATCATGTATTGAAGCTATACCTAATTGCTCTCTATACAATTAAGCTTCATGTTCATGATTTTGATAAATTTTGATGTTGACGGTCTAGACCTATTTAATGTTTTAAAAATAATGTAGTAGCCAAGAAGGAGACTAAAAAAGCAGTGAATGAAGGCGAAAGACATCTATAAAATAGTTAAAATAAGAGAGAGGAAAACAAAGAATCTTACTCTAATAAGATGCATTAAAGAAGAATACTAGTACCAAAGGATGAGGAAGTAAAGGAGCGATGAAAGTGATATTTTAATCATTTTTTTAATGAAGATTTCAGTGACCAACTTAGCTTAGAAAATTTAAGTAGATTAAAGAGTATAAAAATTTAAATTTTAGTCCCTTGTATAAAAATAAAGGAGACGTTCAAAATTATGTAAATTATAGGGATATTAAGCTAATGAGTTATATCATGAAACTTTGAGAATGAGTGATAAAATAATTAAGAATGGAGATCAAGGTAGCTAAAATCAATTTGGATTTATGTCTAAAAGGTTGACAATAAAAGTTATACATCTTAAGGAAAAAAGCAACGCTCACACGTTGACCTAGAAAAAGTTTATGATAAGGTTATGTGAGAAATTATGTGATGAATTCTAGAAAAAAAAATGTTAATGTAGTATATATTGAAATAATTAAAAATATGTATGAGGATGTAACATCGAGAATGAAGATTAACTAAAGTATTTTCTAAAAAGATAGAGTTACATCGAGGATCAACTCTAAGTCTATACTTTTGTACACTAGTCATGCATGCACTCACTCGATATATAAGATATATTACCATGGTGCATATTGGCTACAGATGACGTTTTAATCAATGAGATATTTGAAACAAAAAATGCTAAGCTTGAATCTTGGCTGAAAAGACTGGAAGTAAAAGGTTTTAGACTGATTTAAGTTTAGCTGTATTAGACATAGTGAGACAATTATTAAGTTAGGAGATGACAAGTTACTTGTAGCTGAGAGCGAGATCATTTTTGCAAATGGAGATGTTTTACATAGGATACAAATAAAACTGGTTGAAATAAAGGAGGATGTTAAGTATTTTTTGTGATCGTATGATATCTATAAAGTTTAAAGGGAAGTTTTACAAAACGATAATTAAACTTGTTATGTTTTATGAGTGAAAGATGAAAATTGCAAAGATGAGGATGCTAAAGTGAATGTGCAAATATACGAGGATGGATAAAATAAAAATGATAATATTAGAGAGAAAGTCGAGATTGTGGCTATTGAGGAAATATTCTAAGAGAATGGTATGGACAGTATGTCTAATAAATATCCTAGTTAGGTGATGTGTGAGATCATAACAAATACACACATTAATATAGGAAAAGAGGGACACTAAAGAAGACTTGGTTAGTGACGATAAAATAAAATAAAATTTATTTAAATATAGATGAGGATATAGTGGGGGATCAAGCCCAATGATATAAAATGATCCATATAGCTGATCCCACTTAGTGGGATAAAGGGTTGATTGCTATTGTTGTTCTTATACCGTCTACACCCATTGCAACCCTCAACCCATTTTAAATAATTGCATATGTTCAATAAGCTGATGCATTGTATGGTAGACGATAAATGCAATCTCATTTCTTTGACGCATGTTATTATACATTATTGTTGATGTAGCTAACTTTTCTTTCCTTAAAAACAAATATTGACTGTGCATGCACACTCCACGTCCACAGATTGCACATCTATTATGAATGGACTCATATTCTGTACCTTCTGCATAAAACCTTGCAAAAGAAGAGACATGATTTAAAATGTGTGTAAATGCCTCAGTTTCTGATTACAATTATTCTGATGATGCTCAAAATTGGAAATATTCAATTGTGAGTTAGTAACTGAGTATGTGACTTAAATATTTGTGATAAGCATGTTAAGATTGTGTCCTTTTATGAAAGTGATGCTTCCTGGATGTTTTGCTATTTTTCCTACTTGCAAATCTTTTTACTATGAATTTCTACATTGTCATTTAACACTCCTTGGTTTTCCTAAGTTTTCTGTCATCGAAGATATTGGGTTTCTTGTTCTTCAACTATACTCCTACCCAATGTGTACTAGAAAGACTTCTTTAAATTTCCATTGGCTCATTTTGCTTACTTTGCTTCGACATTCAAAATGGCAGGTCCAAAACATGCATTTGGAGATCTCACTGAAGCATCAGGGATCACAGATGATATGATTGATAGTTTGATTATATTGAAGGATGTAACGGGTGTTCCAGGATTACCTCCTCTTAAAGAAATACAAGAGGAAGCAATTGCAAAGATGAATGCAACATCAACAAGAACTGAAATTGAGCGTAAGAAACAAGAGGAGATTGCAAAATCTAGAGTTCGTCAGGTGGATGAAAAGGGTAGAGCATATGGAACAGGGAGAAGGAAATGCAGCGTAGCTCGTGTATGGATTAAACCTGGTGATGGGACGTTCATTGTAAATGACAAGCAGTTTGATGTTTATTTTCCCATTCTCGATCACCGAGCAGAACTTCTCAGACCTTTCACTGTCACAAAAACTCTCGGTCTCTGGGATGTAAATTGCACTGTTAAAGGGGGTGGGGTTTCTGGTAAGTAACACTGAGAATATGCGATCTAACATTATTTCATGGTTATATCCTAAATTCACCATTCTGGTTTGAAAATTCTAGTTAAAACTAGAAAAATCATGAGGTTGGATTTTGATTTTGTTTTCCCCATTTGCATGATTGGAGGATTTGGTTAATTTTGCGAGACATGGTATTTGTATGCATGCATAGGATTTGATTCAGCTTGTCATATTCTCAGGTCAAGTTGGAGCCATCCGCTTGGGAATCAGCAGAGCATTGCAATGTTGGGAACCAGGCCTTCGACCTTACCTAAAAGCTGGTAACTGCCCCAATAACATACTGCCATAATACCACCTGGCCGATAACTAATTACACTGATCCAATGTAGTTTTCAGCATTGTATTCTGGACTGCTTCCTCATTCTGCTTATGAATCCTTTGTCGTAGATTGAGGCTCTGTAGGTATTTACTTTCTTTCTGACTGCTCACATTGCTTGTGCGGTTTATGCAGCTGGTTATTTAACACGTGATCCACGCGTAGTTGAACGAAAGAAGCCTGGCAAAGCTAAGGCAAGGAAGAGCTTTCAATGGGTTAAACGGTAGAAGGTACTGATTGTTTTTCAACTGTTTTAAATGCGATTATACACGATCCTGCTATTTATTTCAGACTATAGTGTTAATTTGGAGATGCACTCTCTCATTAGCAGGATTCTTTTTGGCCAACATCCATCTTCTACCGAATTCCTCAGCTTCTTATTTCTGTTTTGCTGTTCAAATATGACGACCTATGCGATGTGGCTCTCAGTTCAACCGCACCTCTTCCATGCTTCTATGGCTTGCAATACACCATAAACTTGTAGTGATTTAGTGATTAGGTTAAGCATGCATTTTTGCTCCAACGTTCCCTTCAATTTTCTGGTATTTGTTTAAGCATTCTGTACACATGCGTGCTTGTATTAGACTCGAATTGGGGCCTCGCTAAACAATAAATTATTAAGTGGACCATGTTTTTTGGCATGACGGTCAAAAAAATTATCATATTTCATCAACCATATTTACCACTAGTGTTAAAACTTATTCAGTGGCCCTCCTTTCTTGTTCCCTTATACTAATTTATAAATTTCAATTATAATATATTTAATTTTTAAGTGATTTATTTTTATAAATATCTATAGATCTTAGTTTTTATTGTCTAAAAAATTCAGATTTGGAAAAAGAATGATTAGACATTAAAATAGTATAAGGTCACAAATCTCGATGTTATAATTGTTTGAATTCAGATTTTGTCAAAAAAAATTGATCCGTGGTTACAAGAGTTTACATTCGAAATCTTTAAACATGTTTTCTATATGATTAGGATTTTATCGGAGTAAAATTATGGATTTTATAAAATCTTGTGATAAGAACTAAGACAATGTTTATAAAATTTTATTTGTTAAATGTAATATTTTTTTATTTTGTAAAATTGATTTTTTTGTAAATATTTCCGCATTTAAATAATTACAAAACTTTTGTCTTGTGAGAATTAAATTTATAAAAATTATTCAAAATTTTTATTTATGTTTTAAATTAATTATTTTGATTACTTTTTATAAATGATAAAAAAACCTCTTTTATTAGTTGATTGAAATAAGGATTTTACATTGTAAATTGGGGAGGAATAACTTTGAAAAAAAAGGGAATATCTAAATTAGCTTGTGCTAAGAAAAAAGAAAAGAAGAAATATTTGACTCGTTTGTGCTCAAAATTAGAAAGAAAGAAAAATATAGTTTTGAATGCTTGAAATTGTTCTAATTTGATATTTACAAAGTCGACTAGAGTGCAAATTTGTGATTTTCAAAACAAACTTATCAACAAATTAGCTAGATCATTTTGTATTATTTTTGTTCAAATATTTGCAATGCTAGTCAGCTTATCTGAATAATTTAAGCATCCAAAAGTCAAGATTAGTTTTTTAATCTAAATTTAGGCACAGCTTAAGTTTGTGTTATTTTTGAAGCACAAGCTGACTCACAAATTATCTTATGATACGAAATTCACACAAAATTTTAACATTTTTAGCATTCAAGCATCTAAAATAGGTCTTTACTCTAAACTTGCAAAGTAAGATGATTTGTGAATTAGATTGTGATCTAACAACACCATGTTCTATCTGATTTTACAAAGCACAAGCTACTTTATATATTAGCTTTGAGGATGTCAAATTTGATATTTTAAATACGGAGCCTAAAGATCATTTTGCTCTAAATTTAGATGCAAGTTGATTTATAAATCATCTTAAACCTCTCACTATTTCATAAATATTCACCGTTTTTAACTTAAACCTTTCATCAAAAAGATACTAGTTAACCTCTCACTATTTCATAAATATTCCTTTGGACAGTGTCCGTCAAGAAATTATATTTTAAACTCAACCTTAGTTATTCTTAAGGTGAACATTCCACTTATTCCCTTTAACACATGTCAAATCATTTCATCTTTCATATGTTAGATCCTTCAATAATAAATTAAACATATTAAATTTGAGATTCATTTATAACGTATTATTAAAGGATTTTTTTTAATAGATAGCAAAATTGAGAACGCTAATTATTAGGATGAACCTCCACATGTGCTTCCTCGATTTATCCTGATGACTGATAATTTTTTTTCATAAGATCGATCTAGTCATCCCATCATTAATTGAATTAAAGACTTGAATACTAACTAAAAAAATGAATTCCTCCCTTTCATTCCAACTTTTTTTTTTCTAAATTTTCTTAATATAGGAAGTCTCACTTCCTTAAAAGAAACATTCTCCAATCGTGAGTTCATATATATTTAAGAAAATCTTCCCCTTAAAGTATACTTCTTCTTGGTTAAAAGGCTTCTCCCTTAATTACTGTACCAATAATTTTAGGACTTCTTAAACCTTTAAGAAATTCCTATTTAAGTCTCATGAAATCACAAGTTTAATCTTGAACTTTAACCTCTCTTTAATCTTTGGTTTTCTTCCATTGTTAACATTCCCTTTAATTTTTACCAACGAACTCCCTCTTGAATACTTGTGCAAGTATTTTAAAAGGGGTTATAGATATGAGGAACACATCCAAGTATAATATTGGAAGTGAAAAATGACCAAAGGAAAAGTATTTCAACCAAAAATAGGTTATTGTTGTACTACAACATCGTGCCAATCAATCGACTGGTAATACCTATTAGTCGATAGAGAGCACGTCAATCAAAGTTAATTAGTATTTCTGAATCAATGGACTCATAACTAAATAAAATTTTGTCAGCTAAAATTTAAAAATATGACAGAAATTCTACAAATGTCTAAAATTCATGAACACATTTTTTTAATCATAAATTATTATGATATATATATATATATATATATATATATATACCTTTTATTTTTCAAGTTGCAAAAAGTTGGAAACATATACAACTTTAGTATTCTAACAAATTGTATCGTGTAAGAACTCCAAATAAAACTTGTGTCTTAGAATTTTCAAAATCATTTTATTTTAAATTTTCAATCATTTAGGTCAAGTACACTTGAATTATGTAAAAACTTTCTCAATGATGGATCAAATTAATGATTCATATAATAAATAGTATTTTAACTCAAACTAATACATCATAACAAATATTATGAACCAAACACATTTTCCTAACATCTCATGTAGTGTCTAGGTGGCACAATAAAAAAATCAAGATTTCCTATGGTTCTTTGAAATGTAATAAAACATATAGTCCTAGTCAACTCTATGTCATCATGCCTATCTATACCCACGAGCCCAGTCAATAAAGAACATCCCAAGTCTCTCCTAAATGTGATAAACTCAATTTCAGGCAGAGGTTTGATGAATATAGGTAAGATTTTATTTTAATCCAACATAATCAAGTATTATGTCTCCACTTTCCATATAGTCTCAAACTAAAGGGAAAGTGGAGACATAATGATGCTGCCCCTGGTTCTGGTATAGTGATAGGGTATTTAGATTATTATTTAAGTATTTATGATTTGATTTTAGTTATGATGTATTTGTAGATTTTTTTTTTTCAAATAGAGCGCGTAATTAAAAGATGTTGGGCTTTTGGGCCGTCCGTTGTGAGCGCTTTCCGATTTATCCTGGTGGTCGATGGAAAATTTTTGTGGGGCCGGGCCGCTCACCCCAGGACTAGCTGGGTATATCATTTTTTTCAAACTAAATGATGTTGCTCCGAGGTTATGGTATAGTGGTAGGGTACTTAGGTTGTTACTTAGATATCCGTGGTTTGATCTCCAACTATGATATATTTATAGAGATTTTGTCTTCAAATGACGCGTGCAACCAAAGGATGTTGGGCTTCTGGGCCGCCTGCTACGAGCGCTTCCCGATTTATCCTGGTGACCAATAAAAAACTTTCGTAGGATCAGGTCGATCGCCTGAGATTCGCTTGTTACCTAGTTTATTATTATTTTTCTCCAAAATAAATGATGCTAGCCCCCAAGGCTATGGTGCAGCGACAAGACGCCCAGGTTGTCACCCAAATATTTTCAGTTCGATCCCCCAAATATGATATATTTGTAGAGATTTTTTCTCTAAATAGGGCGCGCAATCAAAGAATGTTGAGCTTTTGGACTGTCCGTCGTAAGCGCTTCCCAATTTATCATAATGATTAGTAGGAAATTTTTATAGGATCATATCGATCGCCCTAGATTTACTGATTCATTATTTTTTTTTTCAAACTAAATGATGCACTTCATTGTAGTTTGTTCTTAAGTGACATAATGGGTTCTTTGCTAAGTTATGACTCTTACGTTATTGCAAAGGACTTGAGCATTTTTATAATTAAGTCTATAATCCTCTAAAGTATGCATCACCAAAAATAGTTAAATCCACACACTCACCATGGTCATATATTCAGTTGTGGTCGAGGATAAAACAACATAATATTACTTCCGACTACTCTAATTTACTAGGGAGGACTTAAAAAATTATCATACTTCATTGTGCTCTTCTGATCCAATTTGTGAAATGCATAATCAAAATCAGAATATCCTACAAAATTGAACATATTGGTCCTTGGATATCAAAGACTTATATTAAGAATGTTGGTGCAAGGAGTACTATATAATCGAATTTGGATTTTGATATTTACAATGATTCAAAATTAAGTTTTACTGTGATCTAATGACTTTGATCAAGTGTGCAAATAATTCAATTAGAAAAGTTCTAGTAGGTCAAGCTGATTAGATACTAGGCAAGTGAAAGTCTTAGTAAATCAAGAAAACTAGGCAGTTGAAGCCTAGATGGGTCAGTGGACTAGACATCTAATGGACTTGATGGATCAGCGAGGACCGAACATCAAGTGAGAAGAAAGTCCTGGTGGGTTAAGTGATCTGATGCTGAGCAAAGGAAGCCCAAACATGTATTTAGGATCATATGTTTGACAATTGGTAAGTTGAGGTAATCTTTTAGAGTCGAGTGGTTGATCTGAAAAGAAAAATGGATAAGGACGAGTCCTCCTTATGGGGACAACCTTAGGCAACGATCCGACTAAGAGGTTCAGCCGAATTCCAAAGTCGAGATCGGACAATTAGGTAACTATCAAAATTTATTGTACTTAATTATCATATTACTATGCTAACCGTATTCCGCAGGGATCAGTAGACCGATCGGCCCGATCGGTAGACCAAACGGCTAGGTTTGATCGACCGAATGTTGAGGTCTCAACTGAGATGGCCTGTGTGCTGATGTGACATTCAATGTGGACATGATAAGTCTCGGATGACTGATGTGGCATAGGATAAGGGTCATCTGGCTGACATGGCACACATATAAGGTTTGACCGGTTGACGTGGCACAATGCATGGTCAAGGATAAAGACTGCGACGCTGACATGGCAGAGGATTAACTTCGAGGAGCTGACGCGATGGGAAGATACTGGTGGATCGTCAGATTGGTAGATTGATCTTGTAGATCGGTAGACTAATCAACTTGGATCAAGTTATCGAGGCAATTGATATACCAATGGGCCTGATCGGTAGACCGATCAACCTGGATCCAATTATCGAGGCAATCAATATATCGATAGTCTGATTGGTAGACCAATCCATGGCTATAAAAGAAAGTCTCGCACAAAGGCTTCGACACCAATTGCTCAAGTGCTCCTGTTGTCGCTTCGCTCTGAAATGCAGACGCTACGTCGAACTATTGCTCCGACAATCGCGCTTGACTCCGAGATCTTTTCTTTGTCGGTATAATTAAATTCTAAAAGTTCGTTCTTATCGTCTTTATGCTTTAAATTTTAAGGAACAGTAAACTTGTTACCATTCCTCATGCTTTGTAAAAGATGAGTCTTTTCTCTTTTGAGAAAGAGATTGCTAGCGGATTGTCCAACGACAACAATCAACGATTGCGAGTCTTGGAGTAGTAGCCAGAGGTTGTGAACCAAGTAAAAATAAAAGTATCATTCTCTTTGTATTTATTTCCGCTACCTATCTTTGAAAAGTTAAAAACAAGTTTTAAACGGGAATAAGCTGTAAGTATCCCAAGGTAGCTTTGATGTGATCAACCGAGTTAGGTTAGATCCTGTGTTATTTTGATCATTATGTCTAAGTGTGCAGGAACTTAGGAACACAAGAAGTCGAGCGGAAGATGCAGCGGACGAGAAGGATGACATGGGAAGCGAGTCGATGGGCTCGGTGCATCCGAGGGACGAGAAATTACAGAAGAGTACACCGGTGGAGCGAGAAGGACACGGTCAGAGGGACGCGAGGCAAGAAGGACGCGGTCCGAGAGACGAGAAGCCGGGGAGGAAGCCTGCTCGAGGAGAAGGTCATAGTTGGGTTCGGGTGAGCTCAACTTTAGACGACCATAGATCACCCAGGCATCCAGAAGGACTGGAGGCGCCCCAGAACAGTTGGAGGCGCCTCGATCGCTAGGCGCTGGAGGCGCCCCCAATGCTCGAAGGTGCCTAAAGCGCCCAATTGATGGAGGCGCCCCCAAGGCTCAGAGGCGCCTCAGAGAATTGGAGGCACCTTCGACCATCGCTGAAGACCCGCCGCAGTAGATGAGATATGAAAGCTGAGTCAGCTCAACCGAGGCTCCCCCAACGCTGCCAGATCACCAATGGATCAATTTCGATCCATTGGAGGCGCCCCTAATTAATGGAGGCGCCCTCATGACTGTCACGTCAACAAAATGGTCACTTTGACCATTTTGCTATAAATAGAGGCTATGTCCTCTTGTTTTTGATATCACACTCTGTTTTTCATTTCCTACTCCTGCTTTTGATTGTTTGTGCTTTCAACGTCTGTAAGAGGCTACTCCGCCTGAAGGAGTTCATTAGTAGAGCTTTTACTTGCCTTGGATTAACAACCAGTTAGGTTGTAACCAAGTAAATCTCGAACCTCTTCTTTTATGTGTTTTATTTATTTTAATTAACTAGTATGTCCTTACTTAAGTAAGAAGCAAGAGAAATAGCTTTATTTTTATTTTTAGGCTATTCACCCCCTCTCGTTAGGACTAATATCCCTTGTGATTTATCTCTTTCCAAAAAGTATGGAGTCTGCTAAGGTGATAACTTCATCTTTTATTCTTATAATCATTTTTCTACTATTGTTGATAGTTATGTGTAATTGCAAGTTATTTAATCATATCACCATATAGGAAAAAATATTTCTTACCATTGTTTTTTTACTTAAAAAAAATGAATGCCGATATCTAAACATCTATATTTCCTCACTATTTATTAAAGGAAACAAGAAATAAAGAATTTATTCTTTAACTTAATTTTTTTGCTCACAGTTCATTTTTAACTTATCCCTTAAAAGAAATAGTCCAAATCTTAGCCGTCACTTTTTTTTTTTCTCTTTCTACAATGACAAATCAAATTAACTAAGGTGGTATACACAGAAGCCTGGATTTGCCAAGGAAAATTAAATAACAATTTACATATTTAGGAGATGGAGATGGAAAAGAAACTTGTTATATATTATCAACCAAAATGTGCAAAGATCAACTTAAACAACTTGAAGTCTAATTAATTAATGAGTCAGAGCAAGCATCTCCTCCAAGATCACGCATGCATAATACATCACATGTCATCAACTAGCCGGCGCTAGCTACTACTTACAAAAGATATCATTACATCTATAAAATATTAATTAACAGATGAACACAACCTTGAACATGATCAGATTAAACTACAACCATTCCACCTGTACTCCCTTGCATGCAGCAACAAATTAAGGAGGAGAAGAAATGGTCATAGCACAACAGCCCACATACTATAATATCTCAGTTACCATATTTATGAACTACATGATTACTTAAATTTACCATATCATTAGGCTAAGTAAGAGTAATATCTTTCAGTGGATGTTAATTAATATGTAACTGTTCTTGACCTAGAACATGATAACTAATTAAGCACTCCAGCAGCTACAGATTACTAATAAATGGTGTGCAATGAGCAGTCGGCGAGAGTCAATTAATTATAGTGACATATCAGTAGGTTCTTTCTTCATCAAATTTAAGCCAAGGATGGTGTAGATGGGAACAAGACAAAGGCCTCTTTTACGCAAGTCTCCAGTAGTACTACTGCTGCTTTCTGCACGGCCCTGCAATTAAATTTTGCATGCAAACAATTGCCCATAAAAGTAAAAAAAACTTGTATCTCAAGTGAAATTATAAATGGCAACACTTTCAAGTTTTCAGTTTATGATCAAAGAAAGTACCTGGTGATGGCTGTGAGACGATCCGATCCCAGTGTATGGAGTAGTAGTCAGCATCTGTGTTATATCATACTCCGTCAAATTAAGTTTAAGTAAAAGCTTAAATTGTATAGCTGAATGAATGCGTACTTCAATTTGGTTATGCAGAAACTTGATGGAAAGAGCAGCCTCATGAAGTACTGATGCTGTATCCGTCTGCATCCAAATTCATATCCACTCACATGCATCTTACAAAGCTAATTAATTAATTTACATTTTACATTTAGTTTTATCGTATTGTTCTGTACCTTTCCAAAGGGAGAAACGAGCTGCTGAAGAGCTGTTATTTTATCCCCTAGCTTCTGGCTTCTCCTCACAGGCACCTATATATATATATGTATATGTATGTATGTATGTATAATACTTGTAAAGTTTAACGTAATATTTTATTATGATGGCGTATATGTTTTATAGCTGAAACTGCATTTTCCTACTTTTGAAAGAGGCATTATTCCTGGAATCATTGTTGTTTTTTGCTGCTTAGAATACGAAGTCTTCAGCCTCTTGGATTGATGTGGAGTAGTACTGAATGTTGCTTCATGTTTGTTCGAAGGATCTCTAATTGTCAAGCGCTGCCTTCCTTCTCCCATATCCTGACAAATTAATTTTGTGACTTATCATAGTCAAGTCCCTAGTCACTACGATTTGTTTTCTATCTTTGTTTTTTTAAAAAAAGAAGAAGAAGAATACTGCACACCAAGCTGCCGGCTGTTTCCTTCACTTCATCTCCATAACAATTTCCTGCTCCAGAGAATAAATATTTCATTTGTGTTTTTGTATTGAAAGAAAGCGATCGAGTAATTTCTTACCTGGAAAAATCCCTGAATTCGACTCAAGAGTTGGCGAGAAAACATGCCGATCGAACGAGAACTCGCCGTAGTTATCCTGGAGACCATTGAAGAACTTGCCACAGTTTCTGTTCATCGAAAGCATGCGCGCATTCATTTCTAAAGAGAGTCAGCGATCTTCTACGTAACTACACCGACAGCAACAACTTACACCAGTCTCTCAAGATCCATGGAGGCGTTATTGGAACTCTGCAGCCATGCTTCTCCGTTGCCTGCAAATATCCATCCTCAAGTTGACGATTAATAAACTTAATTACCAGAGTGGCAATGATGATCGATTACCAAAGCTGTGGCCAGGAGGAGGAGAGATAGAAGGAAAGACTGTCTCATTCCACATCGCAGCAGCAGCGCTGGATTGCAACAAGTGCAGCATCATCCAGCACAAAATTCTCGTCTAGCTATGGAGCAAATACCTGAGGAGGAATTCAGAAGAAGACAATGTAGAAGGTCAATAAAGGGGAAGAATTCAAGAAGAAGAGTACCTAAAGGAACGGCCAACTTCCAGGCTTCTTATTGACTTGACATTTGCTCAATTTGCTGCCTTTCCTTGTTCAAAATGTTATCTTTTGAAGGAGAGAAGTGAATGGGAAAGAAAAGGGAGAGGGGCAGGCTTTAAATAGCTTTGATCAAATTGTCATCCGTTTCATATCTCTATCAAACTCTTAAATATCTATTAGATGTATTAAATGATGGAAGCATTTATTTAGTAAGGGAAGCAACTCTTGCACTTCCCAGTAATTAACTCGCTGTTCTTTTTTAGATTGTATTTGTTTTCTTAATGTTCACTTCATGCCACACGACAAAATGGTGTTAAATAAGGTCTGTGTTCAACTATTTTTCTATCTAATTAATTCAGTTGAATTTTCAAATATCAGTAATAGTTAATCTGTGCATTCGTCTGACCTGCCTACTTAGTGTTTGACTGTATTAAACTAATTAATCTGAAGGTCTATCAGATACTGAATTAAACTAAGTTTAATATTAGAATCAACAAAACAACAATGCCACTAACAATTAATTTACATATCATGACATCAAATACTTTTGTGTGATTTTTAAAACGTATAAAAATTAAGATAAGATTGTTGGTGCAATAATACTCAAGTGATTGAGTTTGACCAAGAACTTAAGAGAAGGCAAACTATACTATAAAAAAGGTTGAAAGACATGGTGTATCCAAGGGACTAAAGATCTCGTGAGGTGAACTTGAGGGTGTGAAACATTGATGATTTTGAAGATTAAAAGATATGTGAACTGTGAGAGATTACAAATACATGTCATCTGAGAGATTACAAATTATTTTTTTTTCTCTTGCTAATTGCCTGGCAAAGCACACATATTAATTAAAATAAATAATAAATATGAAAGAAGAGATACAAGGATTTAGTTCACAACCCCTTAGGGTTGTTACATCTAAAGCTTATGCACAAGTTGTTGTCCACTATCTCTCTCCTTTTCTATAAGGTGCCGGAGATGGAGAAACCTCTTACACATATCTAGATTAAGTACAAAATACAATAGAAGGAGGGTTTAACAAAAAATAAGAATAGATCTCTTCGAGTGTGACTGTGGTAACTTAAATTCAAGCTCCTTGCCACCTTTTTATAGGCTCTGATGGCACATTCGATCGACCAAAAAATCATATTCGGTTGATCAAAAACTATTGACATGGCAAATCAATCTCATTCACGAAGAGGTCTTCGCTCATCGCTGTTGCTAACGTGGCATCCTTTCGGTCGCCCAAACTCCCTTTCAATCGATTGGAACCCGCTAAGTTAGGATCTCTGCTCTAGATAGTATCCCATGTGAAATCTGGTCGCCCGATCTTGTTCACCGATCATCTGATATCACTTACATCATATCTTCACTATTAGATCAACTTCCATGCGTGGCTTCCGGTTGCTCGATACTGATACCCGATTGTCTGATCCAAATTCCATGATAACTTGTTCAAACATATAATGGATAATCACTATACATCGGTCGATTGGACCTGCTAGTTTGATTGACCTAAAGATTTAATTGATCGGACCTACTAGTTCGATTGATCAGAAGATTCGGTTGATCAAAACCCCTATTTCGATCACCCGAACCTCCTGACTCAATAGACTACACCTAAGTCTGCCTAAGTTGAGTCTATCCACGTCTCGAATATAGGTCACTCAACACATCTCACTAGCTTATCTTAGGTAGACTTTCTCCCAGTTTCTCATCCCTGGGATGCACTGAGTCCTTCGGACTCACTCCTAGTGCATCCTTTTTGCTCCATCGAAGTACTCTTCCATAACTCCTCATACCTCAGATGCACATAATCCGTTGACTCCTTCTCATATTATTCTTTTCTCTTGCTTGCATCTTTTGTCAATATCTTGTTATCTCGGATGCTCCTAATCCTTTTCAGTCCCTCAGGTGTCTCATACACCCACTCTTTACCTACTTCATCGGATCATGAGTCATTGTGTACCTGTGTGTTCTCTTAAGTCCCTGTACAATTAGACATGCATATTAGTAATAATAGAAAGATCCAAGTAGAACCAAATACTTGACAGTTTGGGAAAAAGTCTTGACAGGTCAAGACTGACTTAGGCAAGAGAGAAGTCGTGATAGGTCAAGGCTGACTTAGGCAAGTGAGAAGTCATGATAGGTCAAGGCAACCCTAGGAAAGTGAGAAATCATGATAGGTCAAGGCGACCTAGGCAAGTGAGAAATCTAGTCAGATTAAGGTTGACTGGATGACTGACAAGGAAAAAGTCCAAGCAGGTCAAGGTTGACCAGATGTCTGACAAAGGTAAAGCTCAAGTAAGTCAAGGATGATCAAGTGCTTAGCAAAGGAAAAATCTTAGGGGAGTAAATCCTAGATAGTGTGAAGTCTTGGAGGAGTAAACTCCAAGCAAGTGTGACTGAAACAAGATTTTCAGTTGACCGTGCGCGAGTCCAGGTAGGTCAAGGGAAAGACCTAACAGGTTAGTGAGAACCGAATGTTAGGAAAAAGTTCAAGTAGGTC
The DNA here is from genome assembly GCA_038050645.1 of Hedychium gardnerianum. Taxonomy (NCBI): domain Eukaryota; kingdom Viridiplantae; phylum Streptophyta; class Magnoliopsida; order Zingiberales; family Zingiberaceae; genus Hedychium; species Hedychium gardnerianum. Next base: position 8,931,744 of record JBBUKS010000044.1, read on the forward strand.
AAGGTGACCATTTGTATGACAAGGGTGAGTAGTCTACTGAGTGACTAGCAAGTTCAAGCCGGTCTAGAGGACTAGAGGCTTGGCAAAGGAAGACCCTAGGGAAGTGATCTCTAGGTAGAAGTCTTGGAACAATGAACTTCAAGTAAAAGATAAGCCTAGTGGGTCAAGTAGACTTACATGATTAGGTTAGGTTGCCTGTTTGTATTTATATGTTTGTCTTGCAGGAACCTAGAGCTAGAAGTAAGACTAGGGAAGTAGACAAACGCAAACCAAAGGAAGTCAGACCAAGTGGCATGGACTGAAGTTCCAGGCACTCGGAAAGGGTTCCAGACACCTAAAGCAGGATATGAATAAGTTGGATAGACTTCATCTAGAACGTGCCACGCTAGCAATCCAAGCACCCAGAAGGGTTCCAGGCACTTAGAGATGGATAAGCAGTGGTTAACTCGGATCAAACAGACGCATTGCTAGGGGCACCCGGAAGGCTTTCTAGGCGCTCAGAATGGGTCTTTATAAGGCGATGTGAACAGAACTTTAGAACATCAATTCCTTTATTCTACTCTTCATCTCTGTACTCAGAAAAAACATGCTACGAAGCTCTATGATTGGGGAAGCTCTAGGAGGGGTGCGCTATGCCCAAATTGGCTCGTTTGGTTTGCTTGTATTTTATTATATGCTTGTACTTGATTTATTATTTGTGTTTGCGTATAATATTGTAAACGGTTTCTCCTCCTTCGGAAAGTTTTGGAAAGGAGAAGATCTAGTGGACGGGCGCCTCCTGTACTTAGGCCTTAGACGTACTAACCGTAGGGGTTGGGAATCAAATATCGTGTATCCTTTCGTTCTTGTATTTTATTTACATTCTGCTACAAGTACTAACTCTGTAGAAAGAACACACGAATGAATGACGAAATGAAAGAGAAAAAGACGGATCAATATTCACCCCTCCCGCTCTATCGATCGCATAGATCCTACAATAGCGCCTAGTTGACAATTATCCACCGCATGTCCTATTTCACCACAAATCTAGCAAGATGTATTAGCAAGGTTTACAGAATTTACATTGAACGAGTCAAAACTTTTTGCCAGTGTGTCCATCTTCACTGCAATCAAATCAAGAGTGTTAACATCATACTTATTGGCAACTTTCGTGAGATTACCTCATTCTGATGCCAATTAATGGTGGTTGAGTGTCACACTCTCTATGATATCTTTAGCTTCATCCAATCTTTTGTTCATCAGTGCTCCACCAACTACAGCGTCTAAGGATACCTTCATAGCATAGGAGATCCCGTTGTAGAAGGTATGAATGATAAGTCAATTCTCCAACCCATGGTGGGGGCATTGCCGTAGTAGTACTCCCTTGAATCTATCACTCACCTCGAACAAGATCTCCATCTTTCTGCATGAAGCTTGTGATGAGATGCCTCAAGTGGGCTGTCTTGCTTGGAGGACAGAACTTGTTGAGAACTGTTGTTCGCATTGGTCCCATGGGGAGATGTTGTCTGTCGAAAATGAATTGAGCCAAGCTTTGGCCTTATCTTTTAGCGAGAAGCGAAATAGAAGCATCCTGATAGCATTTGTAGTAGCGTCGTTATATTTCATAGTAGCACATATTTCTAAGAATACCTCTAAGTGCATATTTGGATCTTCCATAGGTGTTCCTTCAAATGGTTCTGCTGAACCATATGGATCACGACGAACTTTAGCTCAAAATTGTTTTCCTCAATCAAAGGTCTCGTGATGTTAGATCTCAGGCCTCTAAAGCTAGGAGCAGCGTAATCCTTCAAAGACTTGTTCTCGCTGTTGGCCATGATTGCTACTGCTTGTGTTTGCTTCGCCTCCAATTGCCTTTGTAATTTCCGTCTCCTATGGAAAGTCTTGCCAATTTCAAAATTGGTAGGAAGAATATCTCCTGACGTGTTAGAACTGAGCATATAAGGAAACCTTGATCACCTGCAAAAAAAGAAGAAAGGTTAGAAAAAGAAAGAGATGAAATAATAAAGAAAAAAAGAAGGAGAGTGAAGAATTGTAAAGAAGGAAAGAAATCTAAATTAACCAAATCTCTATTCAATCAATATCGATCTTGACATAGTCCATGGCAACGATGCCAAAAACTTCACGGGCAAACCCTGCAAGTGCACGACTATCGTCAAGTAATGAAAGATCGATCCCATAGGAACTGTAAAACTGAGTACCAATCGAAATCACGAAGCAAGTTATCTAGAAAGTCACAAATTGCAATAGTTGGGAAAGAAATCTGAAGGCACACCTCAATCCAAGAGTCACAAATCGAGAACACACGAGAAGTCAAGGAAGAAATCCGAATTTGTGGGAACGATTCTAGAATTTCGATTTCACCACGATGACTGTTGATACCCTAAGTACTATTTACTTTCTCATCTCAATGTTTGTTAGCATGTAGGTGGTCTATCCCGAGATATTAATATAGACTTTTGGAATTATATTGGCATGCCTACCCAAACGTGATGCCTACTTTCAAGACGACCTTACTAGAGCGACCGCTTTCTCAGGGAGGCTCTTGTCACGATGCCCCATGGTTTTCTAGGTGTCATCCCCTACTTTGTGATGCCAAATCGGGATCGACCCATTAAGCTTTGTGATAGCCAATAGTGTTCTCGTGAGATTTTGGATTACTTTCGTGAACAACCCCTCACGTCTCGATCTTTATGGATCGGAGATTTGGGTTCACCTTCCATCCCTTCCCCTCGTCCCGTGAGATACGAAGATGCACGATTAGTGTCATAATCGTGTATGCATAATAAAGTCGGATCATGGAATAAACATATCATGCAATAGAGAAAGTTAAATAGACATAGAAACGAATGTCAACAATTCATCGGGCTACTCCCTTATTCTAGAATCTAGAGAATTACTCCATGGAGATGGAGTCACAACCAAAATACAATGAAAAGGATATCTTACAACTCAAAACTAAAAGAAGAGAAAAGAGGAAGCTTAGTCTTGTTGATGTCGGTGTCTTCAGAAGAATCTCTAAGCTCCTAGGGTTGATGGAAACTTCAATGGCTCTTTGGAATGACACTCTTAGGGTTCCCTATCACGGGAAAAACCCTCCTCCCCTTTTCTAGAGGCCTCTTGGATTTTTATACCCCTTTCCAACTGACTAAAATGGTTGAAAAATACAAAAACTGCCGAGATGTTGCCATCTTGCCAGGGTCGTGCTAGGAGGCATGGCTAGGTCTTGCCACTCCAACGGATGAAGTCGGAGGCCGGACATGACCGTGGTGAAAAGTACGACCGTGCCAAGGAGAACGACCAGGGTGAGTCAGGCATGGAGAGGCAAAACACGACCGTGCTAGGGGGCACGACTTGGGATTGAAAGTTGTAGATGTCCTCTACCCGAGACAAAGGGATAAAACATCTTTGTCCGATAAGTTGTATGCGTCTTTTGTTCGAGACAAAGGGATACAACATCTTGGTTTGAGACCAAGGGATTGAAAGTTGTAGATGTCCTTTGTTCGAGATTGAGGGATAGAGCATCTTGATCTAAGACCAAGGGATTGAAAGTTGTAGATGTCCTCTATCCGAGACAGAGGGATAAAGCATCTTGGTATGAGACCAAGGGATTGAAAGTTGTCTTAGTCTCAAAGTTGTAAACGTCCTATGTCGGAGATCGAGGGAGAAAACATCTTGGTCTGAGACTAAGGGATTGAAAGTTGTAGACACCCTTCGTTCGAGACAGGGGAATAAAGCATCTTGGTATGAGATCAAGGGATTGAAAGTTGTAGACGTCTTCTATCTGAGATAGAGGGATAAATCATCTTGGTTTGAGACCAAGGGATTGAAAGTTGTAGACGTCCTCTGT
>JBBUKS010000044.1:8945092-8960250 GCA_038050645.1 Hedychium gardnerianum
AATTAGTACCAACCAAGGTAAACAAACTAAATTCATAATTCTTTATTAATAGCTCATATCCAACTATTCCAAGATAATATAGCAACAACAACTAATATACCAATTCTAAATTCAACCTAACTTCACAAACCAAAACAACTCTTCATGCATAAGTCCATATCCAATTCCCATAACAAAACAACCACAAGAAGATCCAAATAAATCTAACAACCACTACAAGGTACAAGAACATAAACTCTTCAACCTTGAAATCTTACCAAAATGGAATCTATACATCTTGCTAGATCCTCCATAAAACTATATACATAAATTCCTAAAGTCCAAATCAAGAACCTTATTACACAAATATGCAAGATCAACCAAGTGACATCAATTGGATTCAAACTCTCCATACCATTACTCACAACCATCGACATGCATGAATTGCCAAACCATTCTTCACCCAAACCAAATACACCACCAAAGAATCCATTCTATTTTCCTTCCAATTCCTTAAACACATCCTAGAATCCAAAGATATAAACATATATGAACCACTAATCTACACAACCAAAATCATTCAACCACATACTACCTGTTGTTGGTGGAGGTTGTCATTAGGACATCAGCTATGGCTAGAGCTGGTTAGAGGTGACCCCAAGCTACAGTGATGGCTGGAGCTGAGTCGACAACAACACTGGATCTGACCAAAGTCTAGCTAGTCTGGCCGGAGCAAAAAGGTGACCGAACTAGCTCTGGCCGATGGTGGCAGTGACCTGACGGAAGATCAACAAGGCTTGGCCAACGATGTCGTGGTGGCTGTTGTCTCCACCAGGAACAACAGAGATGATCTGGTCGTTGTAAGAATGGTTGGCACCACTGGATTGTTGGAACAGGGACAACCAATGATTAGATCATCCCTCACAGTGGTGGCCGGAGAAATGTGGTGGCCGACAATCAGATTTGGATTTGACCTAATTGACCAATACCAGTTGGAGTAGATTCGAGAATTGGAAACGATCGAATATGGAATGGCAGAACATGGCCGGAGCAATGGAAATCTAGGATGGCTGTAGTGGCCGCGCTTGGCCGCTCCTGCGGCTATCCGTAATGGGGAGAGGCAATGATGACGATGGCATCGGGCAGAGGAAGAGAAAGGAATCGAGATTCTAGGGCAGAGGAAGTTGGTGGTTGTTCCACATATGGGGAAGAGAGGGAAAGGCGCCAGGGCTCTTCGGTCGTGGGCTAGCCCTGGCAAGGTTGGTCGGCGTCAATGGGGAGGCGACGTCGAGCAATGTCGGGAGGAGAAGGGTGGCAGTCGGCTGTGAGATCAAGGGGGGGGGAATAAATAAGAAAATGTCGAGTGATTTTCGAGAGAGAGGAGAAAAGAAATATATAGGTTAGGAAATTAAAACTTAGGTTTAATTAATTTAGCTTAGGCTTTAATTAATTCAACTTATAGTTTAATGAATTCAACTTAGTGTTTGAATTTATAAACTATAGGTTAATTAAGTTTATCAACTCCCATTTAATTGGTATTCTAAACAGGCTTTTCAAAAGTTTATTATTTATATTCCCGTAAACTTCTCCAATTAGCTCCGATTAAATCCAAAAAAATTCTAAAAATTCCCAATACATTATATAAATTTATTTCCCTGTTAACACATATTATTATTATTATTATTTAATTACTATATTTAACACTGAATCATTGCTCGATGTCATTCTGTAGATAGACCTTCATTGTTTTCTTCCAATAAGAGAAATCATCCCCGGTGAAGAGTGGGGCAAGCGGTGTTGTATCCTTCAATCTGGGTCATTTAACTTTTGCAAAAACAAAAACTCAGAAAAGAATTTCCAAGACTTAATCTAGAGTTTAGTAGTGTGGAAGGAATAAAATATTGCATGAAAAAACTTGAAAGAAATTTGTAGATTTAGTGGTTGCACTAAGATCAAGCTTCTTCGATCTAATACCACAAATAGAATCGAGTATATGTGAGAAGGAGAGTGGTGGGTGAATCACATGTTTTTTCAAAAAAATTGATTTTCAATTTTAAAGAACTCTTTCAAAACTCGAGCGCGCAGCGAAAGTAAGAAAAACGTAAAAGAGAACACAAGAAAAAAATAACTTAATTAGTGTTACACTTTAATTCCGACAGGCAATCCACTAAAATTTTCCTCCGAAGCACCTTTAGATGGAGAAAACAAATATAGAATGAAAGGAAAGTGTAACACTCCTACCCTTTCCTTATGCAAGAATAATAATTAATTAAATAAAAATTTGTTACCCAACACTTTAGCGATAAATGAGGAAAAGCTCATGTGTTGGTGAAGATCCTACTACAAAAAGTGGTTCTAGCATTAGTCTGACGCATCAGGATCATAGCACAATAGTTGGAGAGCTCAGAGAAACAGTATGATCGAAGAACGGTGGTCATAAGTTGTGTTCAATAGTTCACAACATTATTTTATAACTCAATGGGAGCACCTCCATCGAACTAGGGCACCTCCATTAAGGCTGATCGGATTCAACAAATTCACTTTTTATCCTCTCTGAGGCGCCTCCCAGTTGTTCAGGGCACCTCCATCGATGCCACGTGTCAACATCTCATGAAAAACTCATCCGCACAGTTTATCCATGTGTCGAAGTGCCTCCATCAACCCGAGGCGCCTCCATTAACCCGAGGTGCCTCCATCAACCCGAGGCGCCTCCAATCACTCGAGGCACCTCCAATCACCCGAGGTGCCTCCAATCACCCGAGGCTCCTCAAGTGCCTTTGGATCCGAGGTGCCTCTATCCACTCGAGGTGCCTCTAGATCTGAGGCGCCTACATCTAATAGAGGGGCCTGCATCCAATAGAGGTGCCACTAGCGCTTCTGGAGATAAATTTCCTACAAGATTGTTAGTCCAAAAACCATGCCTGCATTGTAGAGTTAGATAAATAATGCATGCACAAATAATATTTATGACTTAGATCATGTCTAACCATGACCAGGATGTAGTCACAGTCTCAACTTAGGCTTCCAAGTTGGATCTAAATTGGACCGACGCCTAACGTCCCCTCTGGGACTCAGCCTTACTAGATTCGCTCCTTTAGTTCGCTTACCTCACTTACCATTTGCCGACTTTCTTTCTTGACTTCTCCTGACCCACCAGAGCTTCATGCCAAAAATCTGCATCTGGACTTCAACCAGTAGTCTGGTCCTCCCTGATGTGACTAGACTTCTGCTTGGTGTTTGGTCTTCTAGATTCGTCAAGTTAGTTAGCTGACACACTTAGCTCAAGAGATTAGATAACAACAGTCTAACTTTAACCTGTTGTCTTACATCAAAACCCTGAGTTAGACTATTAGTGCAAACTGCACAAACACTTTGTGCTTGTGACTAAAACTGCAAGATGGGTTTCTCCACCTCCGGAAAAGTTTCAGAAAGGAAACCACTAGTTGACGGGTGCCTCTTGTGATTAGGCCTTGGATGTACAAACCACAGGGATTGGGAACCAAGTAAATCCACGAGTGTTCTTTTTATTATTGCTATTTTATATTTTTGCTACCAACACTAACTCTGTAGAGAAGAACATGAGAAAACATGAAAAAAAGATGGTCGATATTCATCCCTTTCTCTATCGATGCACACCATGTCACACCCCGAAGGTACACATGACAGTCGAGATGGACGATACCCCCTAGTGACAATCACAGATACAACATGATATGAGTCAACAAAATTCAGAACGAAACACAATCATGCAGTATAGGTAATATAAACCAAAGTCACACCCCAGAAGTATGCATGCCCATCGAGACAGACGATACCCCCTAGTGACAATCACAGATACAACATGATATGAGTCCACAAAATTCAGAACAAAACACAATCATGCAGTATAGGTAATATAAACCAAAGTCACACCCCATAAGTACACATGCCCATCGAGACAGACGATACCCCTAGTGACAATCACAGATACAACATGATATGAGTCCACAAAATTCAAAACAAAACACAACCATAGAGTATAGGTAATATAAACCAAACAGAGTATGAAAATATAAGGTCTACCCGACCATGAAAATTCAAAGACATAACTATGAACCGGGTCGGCTTAACACTCGAAATACATAATTGAAGAACCCAAGAAGTACAAATATGAGTTAATTATTACAACACCAGTACAATAAGCAAATGCGGAAGCAAAAACAAACCAAAATAAAATTGAATTAAACCAAAGCCCGATGTGAATGGGACGACGCAAACAGAATCCTCCAAGCGACTCAATCAACATATACCTGCTAACCTAGAAATAATAATGGAAAGCAGGGGTGGTGAGTACAAAAGAAATACTCAACGGATATAAGAAGATAGTGCATGAATAATAAAGTGTACAGGGATTCAAATATATATAGTCTCAAAGGAGAAATATACTCACCATCTGATGATAACACATATATGTCTCTACTACATAATCACCCTACTCAACTGCACATAGTGTATTGAGTAGGGTCAATAATAATAATGAACATGAGTACAACATCTCACATGCATGTACTATTAAAAATCAATATAAGTATAACATCTCTCATGCATGTACCAGTACAAGTATTAGAATATAATCAACATATGTGAAGCAATGCTCCACCATAATAAATCATCAAATGTGGGAGCAATGCTCCACCACAATAAATCACTATATGTGGAAGCAATGCTCCACCACAATAAATTACCATATGAGGGAGCAATGCTCCACCACAAGATATAAAGTTGAACAAGACATCTAGCTCATTAGCTATGGTCTGCGTGAGAACCTCTCTACCACGTATTTCCACTTAGGCAATCTGAAATTTCAAGGTCCTTGTCTGCATGAGAAACACTCTACCACGGTAACCTTGTAGGCAGACAAGAGGTAGCTATTTAGTTATGGGCTGCATGAGAAACGCTCTACCACGGTAGCCTCGTGGACAACCTAGGGTATGCAATCCCTATATGTGAAAGGAAATCTCAACTCATCCACAGACCGGATGCATACAGTCAAGTAATAAGCAAGCAATAGCATGATTACGATGCTCTCACACCTGAAGGGATAAGTGATCGATAGCATACATGCATCTACATGATGCTACAACTAGCTCACACCTGAAGGGCATCATAATCGATAGCATGCATGCAACACCGTGATGCTACAACTGGCTCACACCCGAAGGGAGCCTTGATCAATAGCATACATGCAACACTGTAATGCTACGACTCACTCAACCAATCTAATGAGAGACATAATCGATAAATGTATACATCACCATGATGAGTAGGATACAAATGATCTTATCATCACATATGTCTATCTTTGCAATGTACACAACTAAATCCATCAAGACATATGAGTCATAATACATGTCACACATGTGTTTATATGCACAAATCAGACATGTACTATAATCACCAGCATAATACCTTACCTAAAACACACGTCACCCACGTGTTTACATTTATAATCAAATGCATACAATAATGATTAAAATATATAAGGCACACGTCACACACGTGTCCATAACTTCAATCAAGACTGTGCAACAATGAATGTCTAGGATACATGTCACACATGCCCACCACTACATGGCATGAATCTACAAAATCTAGCATATGCATATAGTTACATGCCACATGCGTGTCTATCAACTACATGACTACATAATCATAGCATGTTCCTATTGTAAACACCATACACGTGTGCACACTACAAGATATGAAAATAATAGAGATTCCATGCATATAAATAGATAAACTCAAAGTGAAAGCAGATAAGTATCAAACTCAAGTAGCATGTGAATAGGGTCAAGGTATATATGACTACTATATCAATCAAAATGTATCATGTACTAAGCTCAATAACTATAAATGAGACAAAGGGAAGAAATATCCGCCTCTAAATCGTAGATCGTGTTGAAGAGTCCTCAAGTTCAAGAACTTGTCTTGAATCAAACTCCTGCAAGATAAAACACAATCAAAACCAAGATCCGCTATAATATGAGCAATGAACCCTAATCCACATAGGGGTCTAGTATGCCAATTCAATTATCAAAAACCCCTGCATAACGTAACCATCTAGCTTAAACAATACCAACTCCACATACAAGGAAACCCAATCCACCATTAACCCTACCATATAATCTCCAAATCATGATCACCAACAACCAACAATGATTCTCTAACAAGAGTTATCTCATCCACACAAATCCGAATCTATTAAACCCCAAATCAAACACAACATAACTACACAAAACCAGATTCTCCATCCAAACTGATTACATAACCATTTGAATCAATACTATAATCCAAATCCAAGAATATCAAGGTGATCAAACAAGCACCAACCAACTACACAAATATTGAATTCAATAATTCATCTTATACATGTTGTTGTTTATCGGATTTCGAGGTTGATTGGCCGGAATAGTAATCCGAAGTTCTGGGAATGGCCTGTGGCTTTGGATCGGCCGAAATAAGGGCTGTAACAAAATGGTTGAAACAGATTAGCCATCAATCCAAAGCTAAAACACCCAAATTGATCACTAAACAACCTTTACCTTCCCTGGTGATGGCTGGCCGAAGCTAGACCCAGATTGCCGAAATAGTAACCATCAGCTCGGCTATGGCCGCAGCAATAACCAACAATATAAGAAATGGGCAAAACCTTGCCGGATCTAGAAAAGGTTGGCCGAAGAGCCAAATCCGACCCAAATAGTGGTTGGCTAGAACTTTAGCAGCACACCGAAAATTGCCGAAACAGGGTGGTGGTTGCTAGTTTATGGCCGGAGCAACTCAAATCAACACAAGTAAAGAATCGGATCTTGCCCAACTAGTGGTCAGGCAGTGGCACTGGTGTGGCCGAAACTATGAATTGGCCGTCATAGATCTAATCTGGCGGTGAGGTTGTGATCGACCGAGGAAATCAGATTTGACTAAGATATCCAAGTCTGCCAGTAGCAAAGATGGTCGGCGATGATTAGAGGCCAGCAACTAACCTCCAAAGGTGAAGAGAGCTCGATGGGGCTAGCTCCTCTCCGATCATGGCTGGTCGACAATTGTTGGCATCGAGAAAGGAAGGAGAAGAAGTGGTGGGGTCAGCAGCCGCTTGGCTTAGCACTGTCGAAGGCTGACGACGATGGTGGATCCACTCGGTACCATTGAAGGGCCGACGACGACGGTGGATCGACTCGACACCGAAGAAATGGGAGGCCATAGTGAAGAGAGGAATTCGGGAAGAAAGAAATAGGGAGGAAGAAGGATGTTGGTGGTTGTGGGCTGGCCGGACTTGACGACACCTACTGGCAGTCAATGACCGACAACAGCAGGTAAGATCGGCGATGGACTGAGAGAAATCGAGTGAAGAGTGGCGACAATGGTCAAAATTGGGGGAGAGGAATAAATAGGGTTAATGAAACTTAGAGTTGTATTTATAACTTTAGGTTAATGGAATTAATCAACTCCCAGCTTAATTTATATTTTAAATAGGCACTTTTCAAAAGCCTATTATTTATATCCCCTTAAACTTGTTATATTAACTCCGATTAAATTTAGAAATTTTTTTAAACATTCCTAGAATAATTTGTAGGCTTATTTCTCGATTAACACCCATTAATTTAATATTTTTATTTGTCGAATCTAACATTCTCCCCCACTAATAAAAATTTGGTCATGAAATTTACTATCAAGGTATGGTAATCAAACAATAGCATATTCAAACCGTTTATGTACTGAATAAAACTTTACGCACCTTACGTAAACAAGTGAGGGTATTGAGCTCGGATCTTATCCTCAAGCTCCTAGGTTGCCTCCTCATTAGTATTATGTTATTATCCAACGTTGATGAGTTAGATGATTTTGTTCCACAACTAGCACTCCTTGCGATCCAGAATTTGCATAGGACCCTCTTCATAAGTAACATCAGGCTGAAGTTGGATCGACACATCCCTCAGAATGTGAGTAGGGTCTGACACGTATTTCATCATCATGGATATATAAAACACATTATGTATACCCGCAAGGGTTAGTGGTAGTGCCAATCGATAAGCCACCTCACCTATCCTCTCTAGAATCTAAAAGGGTTCGATGTAACGAGAAGTTAACTTTCCCTTCAGACCAAATCTTTTAATTCCTTTAGTGGGTGAAACCCATAAAAACACAGTATCATCTACGGAAAACTCTAAAGGTCTCTGCCTTCGATTAGCATAACTCTTTTTTCGATCCTGAGCCTCTGACATCCTTTGTCTGATGATACATATCAACTCTGCATCATGCTAAATGCTCTGTGTCCCCAACATATGTGGTTCGCTAATCTTTTCCCATAAGGTAGGAAATCGACAAGCTCTGCCATATAAAGCCTCAAATGACACCATCTGAATCGCAGAATAATAGCTATTGTTATATGTGAATTCCACTAGGTGTAAATGATCCTCCCAGCTGCCTCCGAAATCCAGTACACATGCTCTCAACAGATCCTTAAGTGTTTGTATAGTGTGTTTTGACTGACCATCAGTCTGTGGATGAAAGGTTGTACTCAAACGAAGTTTCGTACCCAAGGTCTGCTAGAGACTCTAGCAGAATTATGAAGTGAAGCACAGATCTGTATCTAATATAACACTTAAAGGTATCCCATGAAGTCTGGTAATCTTTCTACAGTACAGGGAGGCCAGGCCATCCAAAGAGTCCGTCCTACGGATTGATAGAAAATGTGCAGATTTGGTTAATCGATCAACGATCACACAAATCGCATCATGTCCTTTCGGTGTTCGAGGTAACCCTACCATGAAGTCTATAGTAATATGTTCCTACTTCCATTCCGGTATCAGAATCTTCTAAAGCAACCTTGCTAGTCTCTGATGCTTAGCTTTCACTTGCTGACATATCAGACATCGAGCCACGAAATCCGCTATGTCCTTTTTCATACCATTCAACTAGTAAGAGCACTTTGAGTCTCTATACATTTGGGTACCACCTGAATGGATCGCGAATCTAGATCGATGTGCCTCCTGAAGTAAGTTCTCTTTAATTGGGTGTAACTCAGGTACACAAAGTCTTCCCTGAAAATTTAGAATATCATTCTCATTACACAAAAACTTTGTCTACTATCCTCTAACCACTCTGCTAGATACCGTAGATGCTGATCACTAGCCTGTGCGTCTTTAATTTGTTCCACAATGGGGGACTGAGCAACCATTGATACAAAAATCTTACGCTCTGTTTATCCTTGTTCTACCAGTCTCAACTCTAAGAAACTCTGTATCAAGTCTTTAATTGTCGCTCTGTGACTAGCCAAAACCCCTCGAGATTTCTTAATCAAAGCATCCGCTACCACATTGGCTTTCCCCGGATGGTAATTGATGGTGCAGTCATAATCCTTGAAGAATTCCATCCATCTCCTTTGCCTGAGATTCAGCTCCTTCTGAGTAAACAGATACTTAAGCCTTTTATGATCCGTGAAAATCTCGAAAGTGACCACATATAGATGATGTCTCCATATTTTTTGTGCAAAAAATAATAGTTGTTAATTCCAAATCATGGACAGGGTAGTTCTTCTCATGATCCTTTAGCTGGCGAGAAGCATATGATACCACCCATGAGTGCTGCATCAAAAGTACACCTAACCCTTGCAGTGATGCATCAGTGTAGAGCACAAAATCGTCCTTCGTAGAAGGAAGCACTGAAACGGGCACAATTACTAATCTTTGTTTGAGCACTTGGAAACTTGCCTCGCAAGTTTCTATCCAAATAAACTTACTCCTTTCCTGGTTAGATGAGTAAGTGGTAGGGCAATGCTGGAAAAACCCTCTACAAATCTCCGGTAATATCCAGCCAAACCCAAAAAGCTACGAACCTTCTGTACTATTTTTGGTCTCTTCTAACCAGTAACGGCCTCTATGTTCGAAAGATCCACTGGCATCCCTCTACTAGAGATAACATGTCCAAGAAATCCCAATGAAAATAGTCACTATGCACACTTACTAAACTTCGCACAGAGACGTTCTCGTCAACACGTCTCCAGATCTATATGAAAATGTTGTTTATTCTCCAACTCTGACCGGGAATGTATCAGAATGTCATCAATAAAGACAATGAGTCATTCTATACAGAGTCTTTGATACTGGTGTCGTACCCAGAATCGACTCAATCATAAACTTCACTTGCCTTTTCGGGGCAGGCTGGGAGTTCTTTCGAAAATACGTCCGTGCATTCTCGAATTATAGAAATGTCCGAGGTTTGTGAAACACCATCTTCCTTAACCTTAATCAATGACTATAGATATCTCATCATCCTTGGTCCCAACGTATTTCTAAAATGGGTGATTCGAAAGTTGGAAAGTCACTACTCTTGCTTAACAGTCAACTATAATATAGTGGGTAGTTAACCAATCCATGCCCAGGATGATGTCTAATTCTGTCATAACGAGCACTTAAGAATCCACTATCAGTGAATGACTATCGAAGTCCAAGGGGAATCCCCTGACTTCCTAACTAATGGTCAAGACCTCTTCAGATGACAGAGATACTGCTAAGTCATGTGATTTAAGTGTAAGAATTTCACCAATTCTTACCCAACAATGGTCCATCTAATGCCTCTCAAAGACATCACGAAATAAAATTCAAGTAATAGACTTATTTCAAAAATCATTTTCTACATCATCCACCAAGTAACAACCTGATCTCATTAATGGTATGCAACTAATGCAACCTTCTCTGCGTCAGTACAAGTCATGTACTCGTATGTGACTCCCTAGAAATCTAACCATGCACGAGCGACCCTTTGTTACCCAATGGTCATAATCTCCATGAAATAGAGTAAATCAGTCCATAGTATACCGAGCCAAAATTGATATACGAGCTTTATCCATCTCCCAACTAGCACTAGTCTATGTTAGTACCATTGGTGTTATTTCCTGAGATTGTAATCTCGGACCTCTCATAGGGGTGTGATGAGCCTGACTCACGCTATCAGACTCAACCTCAGTCGAAACCCCACAAAAATTCACCTCTTGGGCATCCGGTCCAGGTCTCATTGACACAACAGGTCGTCTCTATGGTCGACCCGGACCACTATCACGAACAGTGACTGACCTACCTCAAGTCATACCTATTACAGACATCTAGGTAAGAATTAACAAAAATATAGGTTACCTGTTACACAACTTACCTCCTATATCTTAGAGATATCCTACTGCTGCCTTGCCTCAAAACTCAGAAAGTCACATTGAGAAAACAAACCACGATATCCAAAAATACGAAAGTAGGCTATTGTAACCTGTGACTCTGATACCAATAAATTATCACGCTATGAAAGTACACATGCCCGTGGATACGGACGATACTCCCTTGCGACAATCACAAATACAGTATGGTATGAGTCTACAAAACTCATATCTTAATACAACCACGCATAATAGATAATATAAACCAAACATAGTAAGAAAATATATGGTCTACTCGACCATGAAATTCGAAAATATAACTGCGAGCCGACTCGGATCAAGACACTAAGTACATAACCAGAGAAAGCCAAAAGTCCAGATATGACTTAATTATTATAATGCCAGTATAATAAATAAATATGGTAGCAAAAGCAAACCGAAATGAAATGAAATTAAACCAAAACTCAATGTGAATGGGATGACGTGGACAACATCCTCCAAGCGACCCAATCAACATAAACCTGCTAACTTGAAAATAATAATGGAAAGCAAGGATAGTGATTACAAAAGAGATACTCAACGGATATAAGAAGATAATGCATGAACAATAAAGTGTACAGAGATTCAAGGTATACAGTCTCAATGGAGATTATACTCACCAACCAGAAGTACATATGTATGCATCTACTACACCATCATCCTACTCAACTGCACACAGTATCATGAGTAGTCACAGGTAATGAATATCATGGGTACAACATCTCATATGCATGTACCTGTACAAATATCTAAATACAATCAACATATGTGGGAGCAACGCTCTACCATAATAAATCACCCTATGTGGGAGCAATGTTCCACCATAAGATATAAATCATCATATGTGGGAGTAATGCTCTACCACAAGATATAAATCACCCTGTGTGGGAGCAATTCTCCACCACAATAAATCATCATATGTGGGAGCAATGCTCCACCACAAGATATAAAGATGACCAAAACATCTCGCTCGTCAGCTATGGACTGCATGAGAAACACTTTACCATGACTGATCTTATGGGCAGTGCAAAATGTTAGGGTCTCTGCCTGCATGAGAAACGCTCTTCCACAACTGGTCTCGTGGGCAGACAAGAAGTAACTATCTAGCTACGGGCTGCATGAGAAACGCTCTACCACGACTGGTCTCATGGGCAGCCCAGGGTATAATAACCCAAGAATAATCATGTAGCATTTCTCAATCACTGATGACTCTCTCAACCACGAGTGGGAGACACGGTCAACAGGATATCCTAATGGTCATTGACGACTCTCTCAAACATGAATGGGAGACATGGTCAATAAGAAGCATGAATCTCCATGATGTTACGACTTACTCATCCAACCTAATGTGAGACATAGTCGATAGCATACATGCATCACCGTGATGCCATGACTAGCTCACATCTGAAGGGAGCCCCGGACGATAGCATACATGCAACTGCGATGCTACGAATAGCTCACACCCGAAAAAAGCCTTGATCGCTAGCAAACATGCAACCGCGATGCTACGACTAGCTCACACCCGAAGGAAGCACTGATCGTTAGCATACATGCAACTCCGATGCTATGACTAGCTCACACCCAAAGGGAGCCCTGATCGCTGGCATACATGCAACCGCGATGCTACGACTAGCTCACACCCGAAGGGAGCCTTGATCGCTAGCATACATGTAACCGTGATACTATGACTAGCTCACACCCGAAGGCAACCCTGATCGCTAGCATACATGCAACCACGATGCTATGACTAACTCACACCCGAAAGGAGCCCTAATCGATACCGCATGCATCTTCATGATGCTACGACTAGCTCACACCTAAAGGGAGCCCTGATCGCTAGCATACATGCATCACCGTGATGGTAGGAAAACAAAATATTCTACCGTCACATATGTCTATCTACACAAATGTACTCAATTACATTTATAAAAACATACCAATCATAAAACATGCTACATGCGTGTTTATAATCACAAATCAGACATGATAATCTCTAACATAATACATCACCTAGAATACATGTCACACACATGTTTACACCTACGATCATACACATACGACACATGTTACAATATATAGGGTACACGCTACATATGTGTCCACCACACAACCAAAAACATGCAATAAATTCTACATCATTATTGGTACACGTCACACACGTGTCCACATCTACAAATTATGAATAATGTGTCACATCCTATATTATCCAATGTATATGCCACACACGCGTACACAACTACATGACACAAATAAACTGAAACTAACATATGAACAAAAACACACGTCACACGCATGTCAAACAACTATATAATTACCCACTCATAAACATGTTCTTATTGTGTACACCACACATGTATACACACTACAAGATATGAAATCCTAGAGACTGCATAGAAATAAATCGAGCATCTCAAGTACAAGCGATAGGTATCAAACTCACGTAATATGTGAATAGAATCAAGGTAAATACAACTACCTATTCAAAGTAACAAATCATGCATTAAGATCAATAGCTAATAAAGAGAGCAAGGGAAGAAATACCCGCCTCAAAAGTAGATCGTGCTCTAGCTGTCCTCAAGTCCAAGCACTTGTCCCGAATCAGAGTTCGTCCACAAATAACATAATTTATAGCTAATTCTTTCATGAATAAAATAACTAAACCAAAATCCTAAACTTATTAGGAAACCCTAAATGGATCAACCTAATCACTCCCACCTACTTTCAATTCTAAGCTAAATCTCCATATGGAATTCAATGGGCAAAGCTTAGGAAACAAATGAAGATTCCCTTACCCACAAATAACCCTAACAATTACGTCTCATTTAAAATTCTAAGATGTAGTTATACAAGAACCACACATTTTCTTCAATCCATATCCACCACAATCAAAACAAACTCTCATCCAAACCTCTAGGTTAACAAAGAAAAATACCAACCAACATTACCACACATTTACTAAATTCACAACCACTATTATACCAAATAATCTCTTGTCATTAGAACTAATCCAAATCCACAAATCCAAGTTAACCCAAATCTATGTTTTCCACTGATCTATACCTCGGTTGATGGCCAAAGGTTGTTGTGGCAGTGGTTGGCTGGCTGAAAATTGGTCCTGTGGCAGAAGTTGGCTGGCCAGAACAGACACTTTCACCCTGAAAATGATCGCAATCAAAAATAACCCCCAATCAAATTGCTAGCTCATACCAATCATCATCAGCGAACTCTTACCCCTTATTGGTGGTGACTGCCGAAAGAATTTGGGGGTGGTCAGAGGAAGTGTCAGCCAGATTAACACAACCATAGTGGATAGCCGATGATGCTGATGATCAGAGTAGACAATTCGTTGGCTGGCTAGAATAGGAGTAGCAGAAACCAAAATAGGAGAAAAGAAAGGGGGAAAGTTCTGACCTAAGTCCGACCGCATAACTCTTTTGTTGGTCTACCGGAGACAAGTAAAAATACATGGTCACCTATCATGAACCTTAAATATCTCCATCTCCGATCTGCATAACTCTTTTGTTGGTCCTGGGCCTCTGACATTCCTCGTTGGGTAATACATACTACTTTGCATCATGCTATATACTCTGTGATCCCAAAATGTGTCGTTCACCAACTTCTTTTCACATAGTAGGAGATCAATATGCTCTATCATACAAAGCCTTAAATGATGTCATCTGAATAGATGAATGCTATCCGTTGATGTATGAAAACTCCACCAAGTATAAATGATCCTCCTAGCTACCTCCGAAATCTATCACGCAAGCACACAACAGATCCCCAAGTGTTTGTGTAGCGAGCTCAAACTGTCCATCTGCCTACAGTGAAAAACTATACCGAAATGAAGCTCTGTACCCAAAGCTTGCTAAGACACTACCAAAACTGTGAAGTGAAACACGGATCTCTATCTGATATAATACTCAGAGGTATACTGTGAAGTCTAGTAATCTCTCTATAGTAT
>JBBUKS010000044.1:8970283-8982886 GCA_038050645.1 Hedychium gardnerianum
CACTTTATGATGCACATCTACTTATATTTCATTGATTATGATCTACATTATCGCACCCCATTTTATCATATTATCATATTTTTTACTCCACTTCGTTCGGAGATTTGCTCCTTCTTTATTTTCATTGACAAGACATATTTCGGAGCAAAACAGAGTTTAAATGGAGAGCTGAGCAAAAAAAGTAGAGCGGAGAGCAGAGAAAAAAACAGAGCAGCCAGGGCCAAGGCCATGACTGTGCCATCTAGGTATGACCGTGCCTCAGCCCCAACAGAAACCAAGGCCACGGTCGTGCCAAGAGGCATGGCCGTGCGAGATTTCTGAGAGATCTCAGCCAAGGGCTTTGCCCAAAAGGCACGGTTGTGCCTTGCCTCTAGTACCTTCTCAGACAAGGGTCTTGCCATCCAGACACGGTCGTGCCTCCAACCAGCTGAACCTCAGCCTCTGGCCATGACTTCTAGGCACAGTCGTGTGTCTAGAAAGCAAGGGTCATGCCCCCTACCTGTAACAGGGGTTTTCCCCCCTTTTTGAGGGGGAGAGTATCCTTCCCTTCAAGGGAACCCACAAGGTCCAGCCAACATCATTTTCTATGGCTCTCCACCAATGATTCGAAGTTGTTTTCTCCACTCCATCCATCATCCAAGCAAGGAGAGTGCTCCAGAAGATAAATATTTCATCCGGCTAAGCACTTCTTCCCATTTTTTTTAGATTAGGGTGTAGAATGTTTACTTTCTTGTCTTCATGCTTTCTCCCCTTGTTTATGGAGTAGATACTTTGTATTCTAGGGTTAGACAATAACTATGATGTGATTATTGATATATGAACTATGGATATGCCAATTTCCTTATTTTTATGATATGTTTACTTCATGTTCTATGTGTATGGTGCATTGTACATGTTTGATGGAATGCGTATGTGACTAAGCATGAAGATATGAAGAATATGTTCCTATTTTAAGATTTCTACTAGACTGGATAATCGGGAGATCTTTTTTTAGATACAAAGGATACTCATTCAACCAAACTTACTATGCCCTTAGTAACAAAGGGCATCGATACTTACCCACTTTCTAGGATCAAAAGACCTTGAAATAAGGACTAATCCTTTTCTACATAGGTGTAAGTATGGAGAATAAGGAGATGAACATATTCTAGGGACATTATATAGCATTATAGTGAAACTGAAATTCTAGAATCGCTTTCCAAACTAATTTTCCCAACTCTCTTACATTTACTTCTTATTGGACCTTGACCTCTCACACTCTCTCTCCCTCTCTCTTTCTTAAGTTCACAAGCTTTCACCAATAATTCGATTAATCTAGCTATTTGCTTTATAGACTCACTAGTGCGTTAGTCCTCAGTCCCTTTGAGGTTGATAAGCTTTTATATTTCTAATGACGTAACCATGCACTTATGAGAACATAATAGGAGAAAAGTATATCTTGCAGGAATTCGAGATTCATGAATTAGCACTGAAGCCTTGATAGAAATTGAATAGGTACCACAAAGTATTGTGGATCTTGAATCTGTTACACCACAAGAAATTGTGGAGCAACAACCTGTTTGGGTAGCACAAGCTCTACACAGATATAATAGGATATGTTGTCAACCTGAGAGATATTTATTTCTCCTGACTTACCATGATGATATAATGCTTGTTGATCTGAACGAGCCTACATCCTATCAAGAAGTTGTAATGAGCTCAGATTCTGAGAAATAGCTAGAGGTCATGAGGTCCGAAATAAAATCCATGTATGCCAAACAAATATGGCCTTTGGTTGACCCATCCGAAGGGATCAAATCCATTGGGTGTAAATGGGTTTTCAAGAAGAAAATCGACATGGATGATCATCTGTATACTTATAAAGGGCAATTGGTAGCTAAAGGATTAAAGCAAATTCATGGTATAGAATATGATGAAACCTTTTCACCAGTTGCAATGCTTAAGTCTATTCGGATCTTGCTTGTTATTGCAGCTTACTATAATTATGAGATCTAGCAGATGAATGTCAAAACCGCATTCCTTAACGAAAATCTACTCGAGGATATGTATATGACACAACCTGAGGGTTTTGTGGATCCAAAGGATGCTAAAAACGTATGTAAGTTGCAAAGGTCCATTTATGGATTAAAGTAAGTTTCTAGAACTTGAAATCTTTGATCCGATGATGTGATTAATGAGTTTGGTTTCATGAAGAACGAAGATAAACCTTGTGTTTACAAAAGAGTTAGTGGGAGCACCGTCATCTTTCTGATCTTGTATGTAGATGACATACTTCTCATTGGAAATGATATTCCTACCCTACATCTATAAAGATTTGGCTTGAGAATTATTTCTCAATGAAAGACTTAGGTGAAACAGTCTACATTTTAGATATCAAGATCTATAAAGATAGATATAATAGACTGTTTGGCTTAAGTCAAAGTACATACATTGACAAAGTGTTTAATCATTTTTTTATGTAGAATTCCAAGAAAGGATTCTTGCCAATGTCACATGGTGTGAGCCTTTCGAAAGCTTAATGTTCCTCTACTAAGGAGGAGAGAGATTGTATGGATAAGATTTCTTATGCATCTGCTATTGGATCTATCATGTAGTCATGTTATGTACTCATCCTAATGTCTCATATGCTTTAAGCATGATGAGCAAATACTAGTCAGATATGGGTGAAAGTCACTAGACAGTGGTTGAGAATATTCTTAATTACTTAAGAAGAATTAAAAGATATTTCTTAATATATGAAGGTGATGAGGAGCTCGTTGTAAAGGGTTACAGCAATGCAAGCTTCCAAACTGACAAGGATGATTTGATATCACAGACAAGATATGTGTTTTGCTTGAATGATGGTGTTGTGAGCTGGAAGAGTTCAAAGCAAGATACAGTTGCTGATTCTACTACAAAGGCTGAGTATATTGTTGCTTCTAATATGACAAAAGAGGTTGTTTGGATTAAAAAGTTCATCACTGAACTTGGAGTGGTTCCTAGCATTTCTAAACCAATAGATCTCTATTGTGATAATAATTGGGCTATTGCACAAGCTAAGGAACTCAGGTTTCATCAGCGATCCAAACACATACTTCGGCAGTTCTATCTCATTCGAGAAATTATCAATAGAAGAGATGTAACGATATGTAGAGTACCGACTGATGATAAAATTGTGGATCCACTGACCAAGGCTTTAGCACAGAGGAAGCATGATGGTCACACTAGGTCACTCGGTATTATATACTTCAGTGATTGACTCTAGTACTAGTGGGAGATTTTTAGTGTCAGCCTTAAGAGTCAATCATGAGTTGATTGACTTAGGACATATTATATCATATTTATCAATAAAAGATAATGTTTTGGTTATTATATTTACTTTACGATTGTGCTAACTGAATAAATATAATAATATTCTAGAATAGTAGGTTATAATCTACAACATATCAATTAGTTGAATTGATTGTGGGAGCCTGTCGATATATATATAGAATACTACTCTTAAATATTCCTAATCAAGTATTAATATACAAAGGGTAATATTAATTTATTGAGACTAGCATGTAGGTCAAATGATGAATTATTCTCATAAGTCATGGATATATGATATCAAGTTAACACATGAGTATATATTAGAGAATATGTACTGAATTGACCTGCCATGAGAAGTTTCATAGATTGTTATATGAGTGTCATAAACATTCTTATAGTGACTATTAGTATAAATAGTCATTAGACTTGAAGTCACTACGATTCCCTACATAAGGAGTTGTTTAGTTTGGTATTGACAAACGTCACCTGTAACAAGGTGGACTATAAAGTCGTTCACTGGGTATGCAATGAGCTATGTAGAGGGATGTGAGTGATGTAGATGGGATTTGTCCCTTCCATATAACAGAAGAGATATCTATGGGCCCCTTGATTAAATAGGACTAGTGAAATGCATGATCATGCTCAAATTAGTTAATATGAGATATTAAGTTTATTTGGTTAACTGAATCTACTTAGAGATCAAGAAACACATAAATTAATGAGAGAATAACACGGTCTATGCCTTATGTATCAATCTAGATATCATGGATAAAATGACTGAGTTATATAAGATAATGGTCACAGACAGGTTATGTCGGATCTCGATATTCTCATCACTTGGGTAGCAATGATGCATTACTAGGTGTCACTCATTACTTATGTATCTAAAATAGTTTTAGAAACACTGTCAATGTTATGAGAACCTATTGGTCACACACAAAGAGCATGTTGATTTGGAGATTGATTTATTTTAGTTTGACTAAAATAATGTGGATTTGAACCTTAAATCTGAAATGAGTTTCGAACCTTAAAGTCCAACCCAATTATAGAGCTCACTAAGAGAAACACTAATAGTCATCTATTCCAAGAGTATGGCGAAGGTGACGAGGCAAGTGTGGAAGAGGTAAGGATTATCCTTCATTGCCACCTTAATTATCTCTTAAAGAGTGTGAGAAGGTGAAGAGGCAATGATTGTCTTTTCATTGCCACCTTAAGTAGTCACTTGTAGCAAGATGAGAAGGTGTGTGAGACTCTTTGTTTTCCCTTCTTCTTGAATTCATGAGAAGCAAAAGAGGAGGTTGGTGAGATTCTCCAATTCCAGTGTTCGTGAGATGAATCATAAGGATGTGCTCATGTGAATATCGTAGTTGCGTGGACATTCTGATCACACTCAGATCAACTAAACTAGCATGCCGCAAAAGTTATTCACGCATCAAAGGTAACAATTCTATTCGCTTAGAATAGTTGTAAGACGTAGTTCTGCATTCACATGGATATCTCGAGGGATTAAATTTCTGCTGCATTATTGTTTGTTTTTCGTTAAAGATCCCAACAGCCTTCTCTAGCATCAATCACGGTCGTGTCTTCCCATCGGCCTCTTCAAGCTTTCCAACAAGACACATGGGTAAGTCATGCCCATGAGGCATGACCGTGTCATTTTTAGAAGCTCTACTCAATACTTCCAGAGACTCCCACGACTAGATCATGCTTCTTCCAACCGTGCCACTAGCAGAATCCAGAAGACCCCACGGCTGGGTGCCAAATGGTACGGTCGCGTCACTTTAAAAGCCTTCCTTAGAAATTCTAAGAGCCTTCATGACCCGGCTGTGCCCCAAGGCACGGCCATGCCTTTTTCCAGAGCTAAAGGTAGAACACCCCACAGCTCGATCATGTCTTTTAGGCATGACCGTGTCGAAGTCTAGACAGTCGGTGGACCAAAAGTAAAAAGACCATAACTTTCTACATGGTTGGAGACACAGGCTGATCCAACTATCAAAATGTAGATAACTTGAAAATCTACAACTTTTCTTCAGAGTGTAACAGTAGAAACTACGGTCTAGCCTTGCTAAAAGGCCATGTTGTGTCCTCCACCTAGACTACAGACCAAACTTTGAACTACCATAACTTTCATCTCGGTTAATTTTTTTGGGTTTCGACCTATAAAATTGAAGATAATTTCAAGAGATACAACTTTGTTTTAGGGTCCAACTAGAGATAAAGTAATCTAATGGGTGAAAAATCTATTTTGGTGGAGCCTAACAAACTTGGTAGATCTAGACAATTTGGGAGAATATAAAAGGGTCAAGCAAACCCTTGCTTGACCCATCTTTGGTTTGGAGATTTGCCTCCTTCACGGGGAGATCATTTTTCCCTTCTAGGGGAAACCCTAGAGAATCTACTTTCATCCATCAAGACGATATGTCCACCTCCAGAGCAAGGAAACATCCTGAATACACCGACAATCTCTTTGGTAAGCATTTCTTCTTCTCCATTCTCAAATTTGGGTTGTAAGAATGTTTATTTTCATGTCTTTGGTTCATATTTCCTTCTCCATAGAATAGATTTCCAAATTTAAGGATGTAAGAAGTAATTGTGATGTTGATGTATGAACTATGGATTTGTCCATTCCATTATTCTATGATATGTATATGACTTGTTCTATGTGTATTGTGCCTAGTAAGTGTTTGATGTAATGTGTGTGTGGTGAATGCATGTAGATGTGAAGGGTTGGTCACTATGTAGAGGAGATACTTTGGATTGTATGATCGGAGAACCCTTAGTAATATAGTGTAATCCTTTAACTAGACTTTCTAGAGTCATCACCTTGAAATGAAGATCAATTCTTCGTAAAAAATTAACTAATTAGTGTGTAATGGATTTATATCAATTTAATGTTAGAAAGTGACTTATATAATCTAGACTATATGATTGGAAAGCCTTCATGTGACAAGGGATAATCCTTTAACCAGACTTTCTATCACTACAAGAAAAAGCTAAAAGACAATAATTTTTATGCGTTGTTTGTGTGACAGAATTTTTTTTGTTAAAAACACTGTTATTATAAATCCGCTCAAAAATAATACATAAAAAGCGTTGTCTTTTTTACAAACATCAATACTTTTGTAATGCATAAAAAGCATTATCTTTTTTTGCAAACGACAACACCTAAAAGGTATTGTCTTTTTTACAAAACCATTATTTTTTATTTACAAAACCATTATATTCACAAAACCATTGTTTTTCTTTGACCTTGCTATAGGAATGAAGTCAACCATAGATAACTTAGCAAAAAGGAATATAAGTTGCAATCTTTCAACAATCCTCAAAAAGTACCACTGCATGCTAACAAATAATTATAGCAAACATGTTAGAAGAGCTTCCAATTCTAGCAAACATGTCGAAGCTTCCATATATACATGATTTGTCAACACAGGATAGAAATTCAAAGTCAAAGCAACACCAGTGAGTCACCTAAAAGAAACTGCACTGCATGCCAATGAAACTACAGAGCCCTACATTAGTATTGCATTGCACGCTAATGAAACTGCATTACACTGCACGCTAATGAGTCATCCACTTCTTTGACCTCCATTCAATAATGACCTTCTGATATCTAGCAAAAAATAATTATAGGTATCAGATATAATCATGCAATCAATAAGCTAGAACATAATAACAGATATATATACTGAGTAAGAAAAAAATACTCAGTATATACAACCAAAATATTTATGATATTAGGTAATAATATTTCATGCCTAACACAACCGAAATACTTATGTTAGGCCAGGCTATAGCAAAGTAATTAAAGACATCAATAATAGGGAAAGAAAAAAAGTAAACAAGATGAAGAACCCCTAGACTACTTGTCTAAGTCCTAATTTGTGTATTCATATCCAAATGTACTTCAGGGTTGAGACAAACCACAAGCAGAAAAGAAAACCTTGAAACAATTCATACAATTCCCAAAGGAATTTATAAATCTCGGATACATATTCATTTTTTTGGGTAAAAAAATAAGATACATTCAATCTTAACAAACAATAGAGCATAGCATCACAACAGGAATAACATTATGAAGTAGCAGAAAACTTCCCCTGATAAAATGTGGAAAGTCAAAAATTGAGCTTGACAACTGATTTACAAGCATAATAATTACAACTACTCTTCATGTTTCTCACAATCAAAGAATGCAAATACCCAAAATATAGCAAACCAACACTACTTGCTCAAACAAGATTGATATGATCAATGCAAAATGCAAAACTGTCAGAAATCTCATAACAACATAACACTGTAACAAAAGTAGTCACAGAAACAAAGTTATGAACACTATTTTTTTTTATTTCTATTTACACAATAATTAAATAGTATTCATATTCTAAATTTAAAGTCGATGGATAATTGAATAAAAAAAATATAGCATAATAACGAAATACTTCCATACAGCAAACTGAGAAAATTATCACAAGTAGCATGCCAAATCCAAGTTTTTAAACAAAAGCATCAGCACAATATTACTCTTCCTCCTTTCATACAAGTAGATAAAGCAACATACAGATCTACCTTTGGAAATGAAGCAATTAATGGTTCATGGAGGTTTGGCTGCAGACATGATGTGAGCCTTCAAACAAAATTTGCAAACATGCTACATCACCAAGATTTAAGTAAACCATGGCCAGGCCTAATTCTAAAGAGACCAATGTGTGCTTGGGCCTGAATGTTCATATGCCAAAAACTAAAATTTGTTGACAATCAGCACTAAGAGTTGCTTCAGAATTGATCAAATGTGAAATGCTCTTTGAGCACACTAGTGAAAAATGAGACGTTTTGCTATTTTCCCAGTGTGGCCAAACAAGTAAATCAATAAAATCAAATCACATAATAACCACAAACATCTATATAACTTTAATAAATATAAAAAGATGACTATAAATTGTTTTCATTTGTTTATACATAAACTTGAATCTAAATAGAATTATGATGACTAACATTTCATACCTACTCATAAATATGATCGTGTATATATTTTACCAACTCGGAACACACTTCATCAATTTCTTCCTGAGAGTACTCCACTTTTGTAAACTATAAACACACGCATATTATGTTAATTAAAAAAAATAATCAACACTGACTTTGAAAATTTTAAATAATTTATTTCAAATAATTTGAGATAAGCAAAATAATATTACTATTGATCATAGTGAATCTTTCTCGATAGTTTCAACTTCTTCAATAATTTATCTCATAAGTCTTATCACATAATAAACACATTATTTCACATCTTCTTGCTAAGGATCCTATGGTAATTAGAGATAAATTATTATTGATAAATATACACATTAAAATATATGTTAAACATAATTACACATACGTGTACTACTTCCCACATAGTTTTTTTTCTACCTTTCCTTCCCTTGTTTGAATTAAACAATCTTAAGACCCTTCATACGTTAATAATATTCGATATATGAGTTTTTTATTGAGTAAACTAAATGCTTAGTAAAAAAAAAATGAACTCACATTTTCACTACACATTTCCAATCCTCATCGCAAATGCGGTGACTTAGGGAATCCAACAAATAAATAACATCCTTGTAAGGTTCAATGACAATGAGAATCCAATGGAAACTACGCACAAACACATAATTAGTGCATATAATTCAATAAATTATTGAAAGGAAACAATTGAAAGTGATGTTTTAATTCTTACTTACCTGATATTACATGACACCAAAACTAGTTGATCTATTGATGCACCACTCAGCCTACCTGTTAAAAGACTTGCCCTTTGGTTTAGCCTTTCAAGCTTACCTATGTTGTCATGTGTAGTGTTTGCCATATATGGGATGTTGTGTGGATTCACAAATCTTAATTTCTCTTTCTTGTTATCTTTCAACATCTTTTTATAAAGATGTCTGTCATTGTAAACATAATAAAATTAACATACTAAACAATAATGTGAAGAAAATAGAGTGGTCACACATAATGTTTTTCTACAACCAATCAGATTCAAAATTCTCAGTAATGAAAATAAAATATCATCTTTGTAGAAGAAGTTGTTGAAATTGCTTAAATCAAATCACTTATCATATGTAGCCAACTACACAATTGCCTAAAATTGGCTCCAAATGATACAAAGGAATGATGCCCTCAAGGTGTAGAAGAAGTTCATCATCATCATCAAACACATTATTATCTAAACGCTTTGATATATATCTTCCTTCATCTAGAGCATGTTTACTATAACAATATAACATATGTAATGATCTTGGGACACTTGTTGACAAAGTATGTTTCTTTTTTGATTGTTTAAAGTTCTTCTTTCGAGGCTTCTAATAATTTCAAATGTAAACAAGTTAGATAGATTGAGTAATAAAAAAATGACAATTTAATTTAAAATACAATATCACATTGCATATACCTCATCTTGCTTCACTATCAAGTGTTGTGGCCAAGCCACATGGGTTCCTACAACATCACCAATTACTTCACATTCACTTGGAATTGGATATGGAAAAGGTGTTGATTTGTCCACTACTTCATCAATGGAGACTCACATGCAATTCTTGAGAAATGGAACACCATGAAGCATTTTATTAGGTCCATTGATACAAACAATTTTACCATATATAGCAATATTTGTGCTAGATTCCAATGTCAATGCAACTGGTTTATCCTAAAATACAAATAGGCATGTCAATAATCTTAATTAATATTACTATATAATATTAATTAATATAACTACAACTAGTGTTATACCTCATCAGCTTTACACAAAATATGCATGTCATCATCATCGATCTTCATGTCATCTTCATTCATGTGATGTAACTTCACTAAGCAACTAGCTTTGTCATCAATCGAAATGTCGCATGCACCCCTTTTATACACCATTACTTCAAGTTTTTGTATATGTGCATCTTGTTTTGAAATTTTCTTCTTCGCCTCCATCAACTCCCTTTTATGCTCAGTGATTATATCTTGGGCAACATCAACACTCTTTCATCTTTCTACCAACATTGAAATATATTGTTGGAGTGATATGACCTCCAATACCCCTCACACACCCAGCATATTCTTCTGTCTCAAGTGCTTTGGTAAGTGTATCCTCCTTTGTCCCTTCAATTTTCAGCTTACCCTCCCTCTTTTGTTGTATATAATCATCTTGTCATGCACATTAAAAAGAATTATTAATAAAAAAGTTATCATTTCAATAAAATTGCTTCTTTTATGTATTGTTAATTTGCTTACAATCTTTTTTTACTATTTTGGTCAGATCCTCACTTTCAAAGTCTCCTTCTTTGTTGACTCGTCCTTTCTTCCACATAATAGCTCTATTAATGTAATCATCACCACATAATTTAGTCGCCTACAATAAGAAAAATATAGTAACATATGTGAAATCATTTTATGTGAATAAATTGGAGGGTTCATAAGGAAATATGCCAAAAAAAAATACTTACTATTTCTTCAGCAAAGCGTGCATATCTTTTACATGAAAGCCGATGAGGATATATGTGTTGTTTTCTTCTCTCTTTTTGTCGATCACTTAATTTCTAGTTATTTCAAACATGCGACATGTCAAATTTGAATATAAATAATGACTTATGGTCGACTAGTTTTAAAAGAATAAATTAAGAATCTTACAATGAAGTCTTCAGACATGTGATTAATGATAAACGAACTCCAATCAGCTCTTATAATACCATAGCCAGTAGGTGGCTCATTCAACTCCTTGGGTTTATCAAACTTGCTTAAAATGAATGTCTGAGTGAGATGAGTTTTGTATTGATGTCACTTACTATTTGTTGATCTCAAACAACCCTTCTTCCACCATGTGTCAACATTGTACGTCAACTGTAAATCACAAAAGTGGAAATATGTTAAAAAGATTAATACGAACATTAAATATATCATAAGAATATGAATATTATAATTGTTAAAACATACTAACTTACTTACGTTAACTGATTCCCATATCAATTCTTTAACATCACTTGGAATATGCTTCCAAGTCTTGTAACTAATATTAACCTTTTCTTGAGCAAGCACACCAATATAACTTTGCATAGCAACAACAATTTCTCCTTTGTTACCATCCCAACTCTCTCCAATGGCAGGGGATGCAATTTTTTCTTTACCCTTCCAATTTTTCACATGTTGTCTTAATCTCTTACTGTTTGCAACTGTGTCATAACCATCAAAACTTGTTTTTATGTTTTTTAGAGGATTCCATAGAGTCCACACCTTATGTTGATCAACATAAGTTATAATTAAATAACAGCTGATATATAAGATACATGAAAAGATAAATTAAATAAAAAATGCATAAACTCACAACAACATGATAAAAACACGATAACAAATCAATATTGATTTCAAAACAAGCTTTGAAAGTAAGATACCATATCTATATTGTCCACAAAATCATCTTCAAAGGTAAATAACATATCAATTTAAATTGTTTACAAACTCATCTTCAAAAGTAAAAGTTCAATAGTTAAATATTGTCAACCCAACTCCCATCATAGTCTTCACGAATATATGGTGGTTCATTATCATTTGCTCCGTCAACATCCATTGATGATAACCCTCTGCTAAAACATTGATAGTGGATTGTAGTGCCTTCCAACTCTTCACCTTTTATGTATTAAAAGTACTCTCTACTTGGAGTCGCAAGCACAACACCCTATAAAGGATCTTTAATGTAAAATACTTGCTTTGCTTGACTGGCCAAGATAAAAGAGTCAAATTTGAATCCAATTCTATTGAGGTTTACTAACGTGAAACCAAGATCATCTACTTTAATACCATTATTATTCTCCACCCAATTACATTTAAACATTGTAATTTGTGGTAATCAACTACCCATATTTCTTCGATAACTCTATAAAAAACCATTTCTGACACAATAGGATTTTTATCCTTTGCACTAGCAACTTACATTGTCTTTGCGACTAAGCTGACTCTGGAGTTTTGAACAACTATATCATTACGCTCTTTTGTAGCATAAGTAATCTCATCAATCAAATAATTAGAGTACTTTAAGACTTGCTTGTTAGGTCCGCGTGCTATCCACTTCAATCTTTCTGATACTTGATGAGTGGAATGGTCAACTACACATGCAACCTATATTTTTTATGTGATAAATTTTTATTTATGTGTAAATATGATAATGAGTGTATGCCACTACATAATACTAAAGGAACTTACACGATCACACAACCAAGTAGTAAATGTTCGGTTATGCTCATCTTGTAACCACCTCTTGGACTTAGCCCTATGAGGAAATCTTGCATTCAAATA
>JBBUKS010000044.1:8982986-8995186 GCA_038050645.1 Hedychium gardnerianum
TGTATGAACTAAGTACTTGGTAATTTTCCTATTCTATGAAATGTTTACTTCTTGTTCTTGCTTGATTGATTGTTTGTGTTGTGTATGTTTTTGGATGTGGGGAATTGGTCACTATGTTGAGGTGATGTTCTAGATTGTATGACCATGAGGCCTCTAGTGACAGGGGGTAACCCTTTAAGCGTCTAGAGTCGTCGCCTTGAAAGGGGGCTAATTCCCTGCTAGGGATTATTTAACAAAGGGGTTAATGGGTTTACCCCAATTTGATGTTAGGAAGTAGAATGATAATCTAGATGTACTATGAAACCCTTAGTGAGAAGGGAACCAGGGACTCTTAGTGACAGGGGATATCTCTTGAGCGGACATTCTAGGTAATCATCTTACTTATTGACATTGAATTTAGGATAGACACTCCAGTATAACCTTTAGGGGTTCAAATTGGTGATATGGTTAGAATCCCTATAAGATAGTAAATATGGAGGGTAAGGAGATGAACATGAACTTAGGACATTACTAGCATCATAGTGAAACTGAAATTCTAGAATTATCCCCTTAGGCCAAATTCTCTCAATGATCTCTCTCTCTATCTCTCTTGTGTCTGTGACTTCAAACAACTTCCGATCGCTTAGATAACTAACCTTTCACCTTCATCTAGTGCTAAATTAATAGTTCTTGAGGATCGATATTTTATTACTTGACAACATAATCGTTCACTTGCGATTTCACGATATCAAGTTTTTGGCTCCGTTGTCGGGGACTATTTCGATTTACATTAGTTGATTAGAAAATTGGTTAATCTAGGCTTTTGCTGTTTTCTTGCTTTCAAATAAAATTGTGTTTCTTGTTTTCTTTAGTTTATTTCTACATTGTTATTTTCTAATAACTCTATTTTGAAGGTGATAATCCTATTTTACATGCGAAGATCTAATCTTGCAAGAAATTTCCTACCTGTGGATTCTATGATTGACAGAACATTCAGATGAAGAAGAAATTTGCAAAGTCAAGTAGAAGAAGAGCAATTTTAGACACTCATGGCAAACAAACCTCTAAAAGATTATACTACGCCTAGTGCAAAGGGCCAGAGGTCTAGCATTACCAGACCTACAATTAAAGTCAATAATTTTGAACTCAACCCAGTAGTGATCTCTATGGTACAACAAAACTAGTTTGGTGGAGGACCAACTGAAGACCCTAACCAACATTTAGAGACATTCTTGGAAATCTATGGTACAATGAAAGTTAATGGAGCTTCTTCAGATGATATTAGATTGCTTCTATTCACCTTTTCATTAAGAGATAAAGCTAAGGACTGGCTAAATTCTTTGTCGGCGAATAGCATAACCACTTGGGAAGAGTGTGAGCAGAAATTTTTCAAAAAAAAATTTCCTCCTAGCAAGACAACTCACCTAAGGAACCTTATCTCAAGTTTCATGCAAAAGGATGGAGAGTCATTATATGAAGCTTGAGACAGATTTAAAGGACTATTGTACCAATGCCCACATCATGGACTTGAAAAGTGGCTTATCATCTACATCTTCTATAATGGCATCACTTATCAAACTACGGTGCCCTTAGACTCAGCAGTCGGCAGGGCACTAATGAATAAAGGATTGGATGAAACCGAGGAAATAATAGAAAATGTGGCTCTTAATCATCATCAATGAGCATCCGAGAGAGGTAATCTGGTTAAGATTGCTGGTAAGTACGATGTTAATAACATAGATTTGCTCTCGACAAAAATGGATGCTTTGGCAAAGAAATTTGATTTAGTTCATGTTAATTCAGTGAATGTTTCTAATATGAATTGTGAAGTTTGTGGTGACCCAAATCACGAGAAGGATGCTTCTAAATTGGGAGCTATTACTGCACAACTTTCCCAAATAGAACAAGCAGACGCAATAGAAAATTTCAACCCGAGGCAAAACAATCCTTATTCAGTAACTTACAACCCCGGGTGGAGGAATCACCCAAATTTTTCTTACAGCAACAACCAAGACTAAGGAGGACAAAGAAACTTTGGGCATTCATTTGGAAGACAACCTCAATCCCAATTGGATTGAATAGAGAAGATACTTGAAGATATTCTTACCACACAAGCAAAAATTAAAGAGGATAACAAACAACTTGGTGGTAGAGTGGACAATACTGAGAAGCACCTGAAACTATTTGACAATCAAATGGCTCAAGTTGCTAGCTCATCATCCAGGATCCCAGGGAAATTCCTAGGAAAACCAGAACAAAATCTAGTTGAGCATTGCAATGTCATTGAGTTGAGAAGTGGAAGGACCTTGATTTAGCCTCAAGTGACTAAGAAAAACAAAGAGACTGAGTATATTCCAATGGGAGAAGCTACTCTGACTTTTGTACATAACACTCATACCCAAGAAGAAGTGAAAAAGAGAAATGAAAAACCAGTTGTAGATCCTCCATTGAAGACATATGTGCCACTGGTACCTTTCCCCCAAAGGTTAATCAAAGCCAAGAAATACAAGGAGTTTGGAAAATTCTTAGAGAAGATTAAGGAGCTTTGTATCGAGATACCTCTCCTTGACGCTCTACACCAAATGTCCAAGGTTGCAAAATTCATGAAAGACATAATTTCCAACCATCACAAAAAGGATGGCTATGAGACTATCTCACTGACCGAGGAGTGTAGCTCTTTGATTCTGAACATGCTACCTCCGAAGCTCAAAGATTTGGGAAATTTCTCTATCCCCTACAAGATTGGAACAACCTTAATAGGTAAAGTCTTTTGTGATCTCGGAGCTAGTTTAAGTTTTATTCCATATTCTATTTGTAAGAAACTTGGACTGTATGATCTTAAACTGACCACTATGACATTGCAACTAGTCGATCACTCTTGTAGATACCCGATAGGTATTATTAAAGACGTGCTAGTGGAGGTTGGGAATTTCATAGTCCCTATAGATTTTGTGGTACTGGAGATTGTGGAGGATCCAAAAATACCCATCATCCTATGATGACCTTTCCTTGCGACAGCCAGAGCTGTGATTGACGTTAAAAGTCACAAGCTCTCATTGATAGTCAGCGACAACACGATGGAATTTGATCTATCTAAGGCCTCTAACGCAATTTCTATTGAAAGTTATTATTGTATATTGGAAGGAGTCCAGCTGAAGAAGAAAAAACAACACCCTGAAGATTGACCATCAAATGTAGCACCAAGTCTGGTTGGTCTTGAAAAGAAGTCTAGAACCAAAAATGATGAATATATCATCCCCGCAAGAGCTAGGATGAAGGAAAGACTTCAAGACATCTCTCTCCATATTGTAGGGGAATGTAGTCCCTTCAAGGCAAAGGCTCCCAATTGAGCCAGGAACAGGGGTTGAGCTTGTGACCATAAACAAGCACTTCTTGGGAGACAACCCAAGTGTTCTGCTTCTTCTTTGTTTTCAACTTCTTCATCTTTGTTTTCATTTTTAGACCTTTTGTTTCATTTATTTCAGGAAGGAGCTGAAAGCAAAAGTAAGGCAGTCATGCCTTCTGAAGAGTTGTTGGCCGAAGTTCACACGGCAGGGTCCTGCCCAAAAGCCATGATCATGTCTTTCTTCCAGGAAACTCCCGAGGCTGACACGGGCAGGTTGTGTCATTTTGGCACGGTTGTGCTTATTCTCCTCTCATAAAAAAATATGGGTCGGTTGTGCCTCTTTGGCACGGTCGTGCCTTGTAGGTCGTGATCAACATAGGACAGTCGTGCCATTAGGCACGACCGTGTCGCTTGGGGCATAGTTAAAAACCTATGGTTGAGCCACTTCTTTCATTTAGACATGGTCGTGCCCTATTGTCTAACCGCAAGTGCACGGTTATGTTGTCGAGTAATAAAATATTGAATCCACAGGGATTGTTGATTAAGCACTAGTCGAGTTTACAACACAAGTTATCTAAATGATCGAAAGTTGTGTGGAAAATTGAGAGCAAGAGATTACTGAAATTTAGAGAGAGAGAGAGAGAGAGTAAGAGCAAATGACCGAAGAGGGAGGAATTGACTTGGGAAAATAATTCTAAGATTTCGGTTTCGTTATGATGCTAGTTGATGTTCTATGTATTGTTCATCTCCTTACCTCCATACTTACGCTCTTGCAGGGATTCTAACATAATTACAAAAATTACACTAGAGTGTTTATACTACTTTCAATGTTATTAAGTAAAGAGGTAATACTAAAAAGTTCGGTTAAAGGGATACCCCTTGTTACATGAGGGGCCCCCGTCCATACAGTCTAGATTACACAAGTCACTTCTTAACATTAAATTGGGAAAATCCGTTAAACTCTAACTAGTTAATCCCTTGTAGAGAATTGACCTTCATTTCAAGATGATAACTCTAGAAAGTCCGGTTAAAGGGATACCCTTTGTCACTAAGGGCCCCCGGTCATATAATTTAAAGCATCCCTTCTACATGATAATCAATCCTTCACATCCAAATACATTCATAATACACACATTTACTCAAACAAGAAAAAGGCACAAACATATCATAAAACAAGGAAATGGGCAAATTCATAGTCAACATCACATTATAATTACTCCCTACATCCTAGAATCTAGAGAATCTACTCCATAGCAAAGAAAATACAACCACAAGACATAGAAAATAGCAATCTATAACTCAAATCGGAAAGAAAGGAGAAGAGAAAGCTTAGCAAGATGTTGTCGATGTCTTCGGATGAAATCCTAGCTCGGATGGAGGGCGAATCGGCGAAATTTGCCTCAAAAATGGACTTTACGGGTTCCCTTGAAGGGAAAACCCTCCTCCCCTTGAAAAGGGGATCTTCTTTCCATTTTATAGGTCCCCCACATGGGCCCTAAATGACGTAACACGACTGTACCTCATAGGAATGACCGTGTCATGACAACCTTGGTGAAGTAAGGCATGGTCGTGCCTCATGGGCACAGCCGAACCATAAGGGTTTTGTCTTTTAGCTCTAGGAAGAGGCACGGCCATGCCTGGGAGGCACAGTCGAACCATATGACATTCTGGAGCTCCTGGGAGGCACGATCGCGCCTCAGAGGCACGACCATGCTTTGGCTGAATAAGGCACAATTGTGCCTCACAGGCACAATTCTGCCTCACAGGCACAATTGTGCCTCACAAGCACAACCATGCTTTGCTAATTTCTCTCCAAGCTTGCTCCAATATTCAATATGCTCCATTTTTTCTCCAAAATTCATCCTGTAAATCAAAATACGAAAAGAGAAGATCTCCTAACTAAAGGAGTAAAAGTGATGACATAATAATGAAATAGGGTGCGATAATGTAAATTATGCACATGAAATATAAGTAAATGTACGACAAACAATGCCTAAAAACATGCATAATTTATGCACATCACACCTCTAGACTTAAATCTTTACTTGTCCTCAAGAAAAAACCTATAATCTAGATTCATATGGAGAAATGGTGCATCATAATCCCTAGTGAATTAGTCTAATCCTATAATATAATTTCATTAATGAGAACGATACAAAATTTTGTTTGAGTATGGCCTAAGTATAAGTTCTCCATGCTTGGTGCAATGAGTAGCCTAACTTTTTCCAATATCAATCTCTAAGCCTAGTCAAGTCATCATCTAACCATGTTCCTTTTGCCTCCGGCGATAGGCACTTACCTGCTACACGCATAGTTCATCCCTCTCAAAGTCTACACAAGGTCTCAAAGGATTGCTTAGAATTAGGAGAAATGTAACAGTTATTTTCCTAGTTATCTAACTCGGTCTCAAAGGGGTAACTTATTAGTTTTCACTCATGACAACTATTTTTATATCCCTTATTCAAAAAAAAATTTGTGCTTGTAACATGTAGCACTAGGACAAATATAGGGATTTTAATTTTTCCAAATGAGTTGACGTGATCCAAGTTTATCTAGTAACCAAAATGTAGTTGAAAGGTCACTTTAGAAGCACAAGTAATAGTCTGGTTCTATGAATCATTACTATTTTCATAATTATCTACCATAAAAATTAAGCAAAGTGTAAAGAGATCATAAAATTAGTCAATCCTCAAACTCTTCCAATAAAAACATAGCTCACTTCATGCTACTATGGATAGAAAAAAGTATATCACTAAGCATACTAGCATAATAAATCACAACAACATGAAAGTCTAGAACAAGCGTGCTAGCATTTTTGCAATAAGGACAAACTAATAATGATATGATGACTGATGCAACTAAAAATGCCACAAATAAAATATAACCAAATCAAAACAAACTAAATCAGACCAAACTGAAACAAGCATAACCAAACTAAAACAAGCATATGTACATATGTACAAATCCCCCAGACTTGGACACTTCATTGTCCCAATGAAAAGAAAATCAACCGAGTGGAGGAGGATGAGGAGGAAATCTAGCTAAATGGGGTAGGATGCATAGATGCTCATGGTACTAATAAAGGCTAGCAACCTGCTGCCTCGTTACATCATAGAACATCTAAATTCCTCCTCTCTCGCCCACTCCCGATACTGATGACCAAAGAAATCAAAAACATAGTCCTATAACTCCTCTGTCCTCCTAAAATGATCTCATACCTCTTGGAACTGTTCTTGAGACATAACAACATGCCCCTCCAATAGGTGTTGATGGGAAACATGCTCCTCATGAAGGGTATCCAAAGAAACGTAGAAGTCATAAAAATCAAATCCAGAATGACCCATATCGCCATAAGCAAAAGAGTTTCTAGCCGACTTGGGTCTAGAGGAAGAGGGTTCTGGTCAATCCACGAGAGTGGAGGTGTGTTCGGGTGTAATGTCCTTAATAACCCAATTGGTGGGATCTCGAATTGTAGTACACTTGGGGTTAGGTATCTAAAGGGAGAATCCATTTTTCCTAATAAAATCATAATCTTTCTCTTCTCGACAAATCATTTTCATTGCCAAACAAGTGTCAAGATCAATCTTAGAGTTACCATGTGTAATATCCAAATCAAATAGTTTGCACCCCAAGTTTACAGCGATGTGTGTAATCAACCCGTCAAACATAATAGTGTCCGAAGATGCCTTACTAGTTCTCGCTAGGTTATTAACAAAATGGAACCCTAAATCAAAACCGACCTCATTCAACATTGTCCAAAAGTAGTAAAGCTCTATTTTTTGCACCACACTATCACTATCACCACGACCAAAAATGGTCTTGCTCATAACGCGGTGGAGATAGTGAAAAAATGAGTTTTGAAGAGATGACACCTTGGAACGAAAGGGTCATAGGGTTCATCCATATCTGAAATTTCATTCCAAAATATATTACTATTAAAAGAACCATGAAACCTATGAGACTCCTCAATGGGCAAACCAAAACAATTATTAAAGTCATAAAGAGGTCACTCATAATTATGATTCATTAGATGAATACTAATCTTCCCCTCATAGTCACTATCAGAAGTAAAATAAGCCTCTATTAAGCTTAGGAATTCTAGGGTAGGTTGGATAACTGATGTGTGCATTTGATATAGGGTTTTTATCGTAGTTTGACACATTCTATCCAAATTCATGTGCATATATCTCATATTTTCATCTATTCATGCTTCATTTTGACACTTTTCTAGTTCGGAGAGCTGTTATTGTTTATTTTCTTTGATACAATGTGAAAAGGAGTGAAAACGAAGTTTAAAGATCGATTCCCAAATACTTCCCAGATGCCACAGTCATGGCCAATTTGGAGAGGCAGTATTAGAGTTTCAAACACTTCTAGTGGGCGCCACGGGAAGGTCATGCGAGCCGGCACTGCCATGCCCCATTTTTAGAACTTCCTAGCAGGCATCATGGGCAGGTCGTGCCAGCCGGCATGGCCCTACCCCATTTTAAGAGTTTTCCCAACGGGCACCATGGCTTGGTCATGTCAGCCGCCATGATCGTGGCTCTCCCGGAGTGGTCGTGCCACCGCTCGGAAGCCCCCACAGCCTGGTCATGCAAATTTTCATCTCAAAATAGTACCTGACACGGGCAGGCCATGCCGGCAAGCACAACTGTGTGAGCCTCTGATTCACACTGTAAACAAAAATTTGAATGGCTATAACTTTTGGTTTGATTAGAGTTATAGAGCCCACGACCTATCAAATTAAAGATAATTTTAAGCTCTACAAGTTTGGTTCAAAGAAAATGAGGTCTAAGGGGTGAAAAATCGATTTTGGTGGAGCCTCACAAATCTAGCAGATCTGAATAGTTTAGGGGAGATATAAAAGGGTCAAGCAAACCCTTGCTTGGAGAATGGGAGACCAGGGGGCTCCGCCCCCTTCCTGGGAGAGGGTTTTCCCCTTCTTGGGGAAATCATAGAGCAATTATTTTCTTTCATCAAGATGATCCGTCCACCTCCGGAGCAAGGATTCCTTTCGAAGACATTTCTTGCAAATCTTGCTACGCATTTCTTCCTCTCTATTCTCTATTTTAGATTGTAAGAATGCTTCTTTCATTATCTTTGGTTTGTAATTCCCTTGTTATGGAGTAGACTCTTGATTCTAGGATTAGGGATTAGTCCTATTGATATGTAAGCACTATTTGTTGAATCTATTAAGTTTGCATGTTTCTTATTCGATGATATGTGTATTTGTGGTCCAGTCCTACTATGTCCACACTATCTTAATGCTAAAAACACAAGATTTGTATCCCACAAAGATTTGGGGATGAATTGAAAAGAGAACGCAATTCTCCGACCCGTAGAAACCCGAGACGTAGAGAGTCGCCTATGGAAGTAGATCAGTATGCCACGAGGAGCAATAGACTATCATAGATCTAAATGGATCAGTTCCAATTCATCGCTATATAGTAAGAGAAGACATCTCAGGGGTTATGAGATCATGTGATAGGGATCTCCTTAGGAAAGCACCCCTCAGCTCTGTCACTCTAAAAGTAGATGACTAATTGGAATGAAAACACTAGTGTAGTTTCAAAAATTCACACCGGATACATATGATAGGAAGCTAAACATAGATTAGGTGTTTACAATTATCATGGTGAAACTGAAATTCTAGAATCCTTCCTCAAATCAACTCTCTCTCTCTCTCGGTGATCTTGCTCACCCTCTGTTTATCTCTCCCTCTCAACTCTCTCTTGCGCTCGGCTCACTCTCTCAAACTCTAGTTCTCAAGCTTTCAACTAACTCTCAATTGTCTATATAAATAGCTTCACTAACTCAAGTAGTGTTTAGTCAACAGTCCTTGTGGATTGATATTTTATTACTTGACGATAGAATTGTGCACTTGCGATTTCCCACATCACCTCCCCCTTAACTTGATATCCCCTTAGGACATCCTTGTTAACCACAAGGTTGACATCTTGTGTGTCTTAGAGGTTTGGGTGTGATATGGTTGACCTAAAGATCTAGAAGCTAAGTGTCGATCAACAACAATCATTTTAAAGATGTATATATTTTTGAAATTGTATATATACTTACACTCAATCAAAAATGAAATATCATTAAACATCATTATGTGAATCACTATTTTGAAAATATGTTTAAAGAAAATATTTCTATAGATTTTCGAAAACCTTTTCAATTCAAGATTTCATAACATCTGACCCA
This sequence comes from Hedychium gardnerianum, assembly GCA_038050645.1. Lineage (NCBI taxonomy): Eukaryota > Viridiplantae > Streptophyta > Magnoliopsida > Zingiberales > Zingiberaceae > Hedychium > Hedychium gardnerianum. Next base: position 8,992,516 of record JBBUKS010000044.1, read on the forward strand.
TTCTATGTATCTCAGTACACACAAACACGGTAACCTTATATGTTTTGTGAAATGAGTTGTCCAATTTTAATTTGATTTGTCTAAGGAAGTTTGTTCTTGTGTTAGATTCAAACTTAGCTTTGGGTCTACTAAGCTAGTGTTTTCAGAATAAACTTCTAAGTTGTGGTGAGTCACAATGGACATCATTAAAGTAACCACGTGCCTAAGACAAAGTTTTTTCAAAACATCCATCCCAAGGGACTTAATACTAAGTCTTGGTATAACTAGCCTAGATTGGACTGAGATAGCTTTAGCTATATCCATAAAGCTAATTGCACCAGGTAGAATGCTCAAGATTCAATCTACACATGCTTTAACAAAGCTTCCTTAGCCTACTATCATCTCAACCCTTTCCGATACCATTGGTTAAGATTAAAATCTTTTGTCCTATATTTTCCCTATCTATCCATTCTAAGATAAACAATAAGCACAAGGATAGTATGCATGGCATGTGAAGCATGACATATTACAATTAAAGTATGCATGAGTATGACAATTGAACATGATAGCATATCAAGCAAATCATAACAATCAATCATTTAAGATGTTGGTTTCTATTAATGTATCAAATTCTCGATTTGATACATTTCGTGTTAACCTCAAAAGTTTCAACCCACTTTGATACTTTTTTAATTATTAAGGTTTGTGGTTTTATCAAGTGAGATTTTATTGATTGTTGCATAATTAAATGGTACTTGATTTTAACTTGGTTTATGAGTTTTAAATCCTTGATTTCTTTTAGACTTGTAATCCAAGTCAAAACTTTGAGTTTTAGATAGATTATAAATGATCTTTTCTAATTTATTAATTTTATTTTGCAAAATATCATTTTATTTTTACATTTTTTTAAAACTTGTATTTGTTGAGTTTAAAAACTTATCTTTTGAATTTTGAACCTTCAGAAGGTTATTTTTTGAACTTGTAATTTTTGAAAACTAATTTTTATAATTTTTCAAATTTAAATCCAATTTTTTCTGATTTTTAAATTTCAAACTTGAAATTTTCTTGTCTTTAAAAGTCAAAAATTGATCTTTCGAATTTTTCAAATTCAAATTCATATTTTCAATATTCAAATTCATATTTTTAAAATTTGAAAACTACTTTTCTCAATTTTTTAAATTCTTATTTTTAGAAGTCGAAAAATTATTTTCTTTAAAATTTGAATTCTTATTTTTGAAATTTGAAATTTGATTGTTGAAGTTCTTAGATTTTGAAAACTTCTTTTTTGGAGTTCTTAATTTTAAAAATTGTTTTTTATTTAAATTTTGAAGAATATTTTTTTTATTTTGAAAAAGTCTTATTAATTAAATTTGAATTATTAATTAGATTTGAGTTGATTAATTTAAAGCTATCTTGTGAATTATCATTAATCAAATTTGAATTATTCACTTAAAGATTATTTTGATTAATTGAGTTGTTAATTAAATTTGAATTGATTAAGTTAGAATTAATTTGATTATTTAAAATTTTCAGATTATTAATTTGATTAAAGTTATCATGCATATCCAATTTTTCAGAAAGATCTAAACTAGTTGAACAAAAATTAGCATGCATCTTAAATATTGGATTTTCAAAAATTGTAAACTTACTAACCTCGATCTCTCCTCTTAGATCCTTGGATCTCCTCTATGGGCATCGATTTTTATAGTGACCCGTCTCCTTGCACTTGAAGCACACCCCGTTGTCTTTACTTTTCCAGATCCCTGGCATTGGTTTCTCCTTTGTCGTCGGTTGTGCAAATTGAGTCTTGTAAGTAGGGTGTTGGTGCAATCGTCCTCGGGTCAAGGTTGACCAAGTAGACTAAGCTTGAGTTGGCACGAGTTTGAGTTTCGATGTTTGATAATATGTGAGAGATAATATGTGAGAGAGAAATCAATTTGGGAAAGTCCTAACTGGAGGTTAGGCAAGTGAAAGTCCTAACTAGAAGTTAGGCTACGAAAAGTCCTAACAGAGGTTAGACAAGGGAAATTTTTAACTGAAGTTAGGCAAGGGGAAGTCCTAATAGAGCTAGACAATGAAAAGTCCTAACTGAGGTTAGGCAAGGGAAAGTCCTAACTGAGGTTAGGAAAGATGAAAGACCTAGTGGGACTAGACAGTGGAAGAACTAACTAGAGATTAGGCAAAGGAAAGTCCTAATTGAGGTTAGACAAAGGAAAGTCCTAACTGAGATTAGAAAAAGGAAATACCTAGTGGAACTAGTCAAACCTAGTTGGAAACTAGGTGAAGTCCAAGTGAGTCAAAGGTTGACTGGACACTTGGTGATTGGAAGTCCAACGAGAAGTTGGAAAGGGAAAGTCCAAGTGAGTTAAGGAGGATCGGACACTTGGTGAAGAAGCTCTGGCAGGTCAAGGGTGACTATATGCCAGGCAACAAGAAGTCCCAATAGGTCACGAATGACTAGATGCTGGGCAGAGGAAGTCCTGGTAGGTTGAGGTCAACCAGATACCAAGAAAGACCTGAATTCAGGCTTGAAAAAATTGAATTTAGGATAACCAATCAATTGGTAGGAAGTATTAATCGATTGGTAAACCCTAAACCCATAATCAGGGTTTTAGGGTTGGGAAATTTGGATTGAGCCACCAATCAATTGGACAAGGGGTTCTCGCGAATAAAGGCTTGGGGAATCGATTGG
>JBBUKS010000044.1:9021845-9032429 GCA_038050645.1 Hedychium gardnerianum
TTTTATTAATGAAATATGATACAAAAGTTCTCTTGTCAATCATCTCATAATTGACTCTTAGGGCTAATACTAACAAAGACATGACCGTGTCTTGGAGCACAGCTAGGCTGTTTATCTTGCTGGAAAACTTAGAGTTGTTAATGAAAAGTCATGGCCATGCCATGATTGTTGTTGGATAAGCCAGCTGATTGAGCATCGTCATGCCTGGGAAGCACAACCTTGCTTTGGCTGAAGAAGGCACTGTCGTTCCTGTGAGGCACGACCATACTTGGCTAAATCCCCTCTAAGCTTACTCTAATGTCCGATTTGCTCCCTTTTTGAGTAAAATTATGTCTTGTCAATCAAAATATGAAAAGAGCTGATCTCCGAACCGAAGTAGTAAAAGTAGTCACATAACAATGAAATAGGATGCAATAGTGTAGATCATGCTTATGAAATACAAGTAAATGTGTAACAAACAATGCCTAAAAATATGCATAATCTACACCAAGAAGCCACTGCCCCTTTTTGGTCTCCACCCTTCTTGTGTCGTCGGCCATCTCTAGTCGTCTGCCACCCATGGTGAGGCCCCATTCAGCTAAGCATTCTCTTGGTTGCAAGGAGTTTGCTGAATTCTCCCTTTTGGCCGAAACTTCTAGTTTGGTCGAACCTCTCTTTGTTTGACCAATTGTTGGCTGGGCCTCTTCTCTTCAGTTCGTGTCGTGTCCTTCTTTTGACTAGTACCAAATAGAGACATGGCTTGTTGCTTGCGAAGTTGTCTCAAAGAAAGCTCGACGTGGATATCGATAGAGGCAAGTCTTGTTAGGCTTGCTAGTTGATGTCATTTCTATTAAACGTCATCAGATAGGTATTCCTTAAATATAATTGTTTTTAATTTATGATTATGTCTTATGCATGTGTGGTCTTGTCGTTTGGGGAATGTCCATAAAATTCATGAAATTATTTTGCTTTCATTGCATGTGTTTTATCGAAAACACATGTCTTTGCGTGTTAAAATCCCCAATAGATGCAATATCTATCCAATAGATAACATTCTCCACGTTCTCCGGTCGATTGGAAGCCCTTCAGTCGTCTAAAGTATGGTCAAATTTGATCTTGATCACCTCACTCAAATCATTGGATTTCATCTTCTACCGGTCGCCTAGAAGCAACTCCGATCGCCCGTAAGCTACGGTCGCTTGAACCTCCAACTTCATTCACCGAGAGTTATCACCAGGCAGTCGTTTGGAACCGTCAAACTTTGCTTCCCTACAATCTTTACACATAATGAGTATGATAGAATATTTTAAGTTACTCCCACTTATATGACTAGATGTCAAGTTCCTAGCTAACCTATCTAGTGTGAGTTGCAAAACTATAGCTCCCAGTTGACTCCACTTGAACTTCTTTGCCAAGCCTTCAACTCTTAGTTGACTCCACTTGAACTTGTTAGTCTACAAATCTTTCAGCTCCCAGTTTACTCCACCTGGACTTATTTTCAAAGCCTTTAGCTCTTAGATAACTCCACTTGGACTTGATTCACTTAATTCCCAACTAGGAATTTCTTATTTAGTTCCCAACCAAGACTCATCTCATGCCTGATTCCAATAAGGGTTGCAGTCGCCTAGCTCCACTAGGACTTATCTAATGCTTGGTTCCCAACTAGGGCTTCAGTTGTCTAGATTCACTAGGACTTAGCCAGTGTTTGGTTCCCAACCAAGACTTCACTTATCTTTCAAGTAACCTACTCTTGCACACTTGACATAAACTTGTTAGATCTTAATAGATCTAGCTTTAACTTTACTCATACATCAAAACCTTGGGTTCACTATTGTGATCCAAGCACCAACACTGCGAACCAAGTAACTGCCCTAGTCTTCTTTCTTTTAGTTTTTCCACTACTTATCTCTATTTGGTTTTCAAAAGAAAAGAAAGTTTTTAACACGTGATATTCACCATCCCCCCCCTCTATAGCTAAATCCAGTCCTACAGACTAGACATTCGGCATAGGAAAGACCTAGTGGGTAAGGAGGATTAGACACTAGGCAAGGGAGTTTTAGTGGATCAGAAGGACCAAACACTAGTAAGAAGACCAGATAAGCTAATCTGGAAGTGCACTTGATAAGTTAGATGACTAGACATCAAGTAAGGAAATTCCTGATGGGTCAATAGAACACTGAGAAGCAGAAGAAGTACAAATAGGTCATCTAGACTACATGTTTTGCGAGTAAGTAAGGTAAGTCCTAGAGAGGCCTTTTATTTTCAATGGCAGTGAGGACGTGTCCCAATTGGGACCAACTTAGGTAGTGATCCGACCAAAGAAACCAACAAAAGTTTCTAAGTTGAGATAAACAATCTTGACTGTCAAATTAACTCATGCATAATTATATATTTCTAACTCTCTTTTGCAAAATTATTATTGTTGTTATTATGCTAACTTTGTTTGGAAAAAAAAAACAACAGAATCTTTGGTTGACCAAAGGGTTTGGTAGATCGAACATGATGGTTCGATTGACGGATCTTGAGAATAAGCATAGGGTTGATGCATACCCAAGCAAAGAAGAAAATAAGCATTTAGTATTAGGTGTCAGGGACCGAACACACATGGAAAGAATAGATCGAATATGATAGGATCAACACAGTAAAGGAAATTCTAGGGTATAGTCACTTGGACAGGCGTTTAGTTGACTGGACAAGCAGATTTTGTGAGATTGATCTGATCATATTGAAGAAAGAAAGGAAAGATTAGGGTCTAGTCACTTGATAGATAATTTAGTCCGCCGGAAGGTTCAGTCGACTGATGGATTTTCAGTTGATCGAATGAAGGCTATAAAAGAAGCCTAGGGATCCGAGGCTCAATGCTACACATTCAATTCTCTCATCAATTCCTTCCTCATTGTTGATCAGTTCATGTAAGATCTTATACTACTAAGTTGAGAGACCCTCTATTAACCTACATCTACATTCTACATTTTACGTGTCGGTACATTTAGTTTCTTGCATTTAAATTAAAAAGATAGTAGTTTGTTATTATTCTCTTTATATTTGTATTATTTTCTCCTTCTTTAGTGTATTTCCCATTCAAAAATGGTTCAAGGGATCGTGAGCCTTGAAGTAGTAGTCGCTAAACTACGAACCAAGTAACCGACCAAGTTCTTGCTTTTAGTTTTCTGTTGCTTATCTGATTGTTTTGTAAAAGAAAAGAAAGTTTTAAATCACGATATTCACCCCCCTCCCCTCTATGGCTCAAGCTAGTCCTGCAATTTGTATCAGAATAAGGTTTCTTTGAATAGGCTTAATCGCTTTTTTGAGACTTCAAAATTCTCTCTTTTCTGATATATTTCTTGCACTACTTACCCAAAACCTTAAAAAAGTCTTGGAATCTTTAAAATTTATTTTTGCAAGAAAATGTCTCAACAAGAAGTGTTTAGTACCGCTCATCCACCCCTCTTCAACGATAATGATTTCAATTGGAAGGGATGAATGGAGTACTTCCTATAAATCAAAATTGACATGTGGATTATCATCAAAAATGGTTTCACATTATCAGTTGACAAAATTGAAAAATGAAAAGAAATGGAGAATTGGACAATAAATAACAAAAAGAAGGCTCAACTCAATGCTCAAGCCACAAATATCATATTGTGTTGTCTAACAAAAGAAGAGCTAAATCGAATCAGCCCATTTGATAGTGCAAAGAACCTTTGAGATAAACTTATCAAACTCCACAAAGGAATATACAACTCAAAGGTAACAAAATGAGACCTATTTGTAAATTCATTATTTTACATTCAAATGCAGATCGGAGAATCTGTGAGTCAACTTAAAGCAAGGATTAAAAACATCTTGAATGGACTCCACTCAGTCTTATTGTGCTAACTTTGTTTTGTAGAAAAGCAAAGTTTGTGGAAACAATGTTCACTCAATTGATTAGGAGGATCAGTCAACCGAACAAATATGGAAAGTGCAGATCGGATATGATCAGATCAATAGTAAAGGAAATTCTAGGGTCCACGCCTGGACAAGTGTTCAGTCGACCAAAAAAGTTGATTTCTCGAGATTGATCTAATCAGATCAGAGCAAGGAATGGAAAGAGGAGGGACTAGTTGCCTGACTAGAGGATCAGTTGACCGAAAGGATTCAATCGATCGAAAGGTTTTTAGTCGATCAAATGAAGCCTATAAAAGAATCCTCAGGATCATAGGCTTTGTATCCAATTCTCTTAATGCTCTCTCTTTCACTGCTATTCTATTCGTGCAACTACTGCTACTACTACTACGCTGAGAGGCTCTTCGACAACCTATAGCGAAGCTCTATCTTTAAGTTTCTTGTATACTTTTATTTACTTGCATTTACATTAAAATGGATAATAGCTTGTTACTATCTCCTTCATTTTTGTTCACTTTCCTTCTTCTCTGAAAGCTTTTCGAAAAGGAGAATATTAGTGATTTGTTCATTCAAAGACTATCCAAGGGATCGTGGACTTTGGAGTAGCAGTCACTGGACTATGAACCAAGTAACCACTCGAGTTTTTAATCATTTTAGTTTTCCACTACAAATCTTTATTTGATTTTCAAAAGGAAAGAAAGATCTTCATGATGTGCGTAGATTATATATATTTTTAGACACTTTATGATGCACATCTACATACATTTCATTAATTATGATCTACATTATCGCATCTCATTTTAACATATTGTCATGTTGTTTACTCCACTTCGTTCGGAGATCTGCTCCTTCTTTATTTTCATTGACAGGACGCATTTTGGAGAAAAATGGAGCTTCGATGGAGAGCTGAGAAAAAAAGCAAAGCCAGCAGTAGAGCAAAAAGAAGAGCAACCAGGGACAAGGTCATGGCCATGCCATCCAGGTATGGTTGTGCCTTAGTCCCAGCAAGAACAACGCTACGGTCGTGCCTTCCAAGCATGACCGTGTGTGATTCAGGGAGACTTCAGCCAAGGGTCGTGCCCAAAAGGCACAACCATGCCTTGCCTTTAGGGCCTTCTTAGACAAGGGTTGTGCCATCTAGGCATGTCCATGCCTCCAGCCAACTACAAAATCCATCTTCTGGCTGTGCCTTCCAAGCACGATCGTGTGTCCAGAAGGCAGGGGTTGTGCCCCATTCCTATAAAAGGGGATCTTATTTTTCCCTTTGGGAAAAGGAGGGTTTTCTTCCCTTTAAGGGAACCAACAAGGTCCAACCACCACCATTTCTAGGGATCTCCACCGACGATGCGAGGTCATTTTCTCTGCTCCATCCATCATCTAAGCAAGGAGAGTGCTCTCGAAGATAATGATTTCATCCGACTAAGTATTTCTTTCCCCTATCTTTAGATTAGGGTTTAGAATGTTTACTTTCTTGTCTTCATACTTTCTCCCCTTGTTTATGGAGTAGATACTTTGCATTCTAGGATTAGGATGTAACTTTGATGTGATTGGTGATGTATGAACTATGGATATGCCAATTTCTTTATTTCTATAAGATGCTTACTAGTTGTTCTATGTGTATTGTGCCTACTACATGTTTGACGAAATATGTATGTGACTAATGCATGTAGATGTGAAGGATTTGTTTTTATTTTAAGATTGCTACTAGACTAGATAATCGGGAGATCTTTAGTGATAAAATATACTCATTCAACTGAACTTACTATGCCCTTAGTGACAAAGGGCATCGATACTTACTCACTTTTAGAGACAAAAGACCTTGAAATAGGGACTAATCCTTTTCTACATAAGTATAAGTATGGAGGATAAGGAGATGAACATACTCTAGGGACATTATCTAACATCATAATGAAACCGAAATCCTAGAATCGCTTCCCAAGCCAATTTTCCCAACTCTCTTGCATTCACTTCTTCTTGGACCTTGACCTCTCACACTCCCTCTCTCTTTCTTAAGCTCACAAACCTTCACCAACAATTCGATTAGTCTAGATACTTGCTTCATAGACTCATTAGTACGCTAGTCCTCAATTGATGTGGGATAAATAATCTTTTATATTACTAACGATGTAACCGTGCACTTGCGGAAGCGTAAACAGTTCAAAAGCACAATATTCACCCCCCTATCACACGACTCGGTCCTATAATTGGTATTAGAGTAAGGTTGCTCTGAATAAGTTTAATTATTTTTTTGAGGTTTTTGAAAAATCTTCTGTTTTCTCTTTAAAATGAACTTGCAAAATTTTCTTTTCCTTCTTAATATAATAATTTTTTGTTTCTATTGCACTACTTACCCAAGATTGTTAAAAGTCTTGGATTTTTTTTTTAAAAAAAATCTTTGCTAGAATCAGATGGCTCAAAAAGAAGGGTTCAGTACCTCTTTCCCACCACTCTTTGATGGTAAAAGTTTCCATTTTTAGAAGAGGCAAATGGTGCAATTTTTGAAGATAGAAATTGATACATGGATTATCGTCAAGAAGGGTTTTACACTACTAGTCAAAAAAAATCGAAGAACCTCTAGAAATGGAAAGGTGGACTTCCAATATCAGGAAGAAAGCTTAAATCAATGCCTGGGCCTTATACACCCTCAAGTGTGGACTAACAAATGAAGAATATGATAGAGTCGGAAGCTTCAACAATGCTATGGAACTTTGGGATAAGTTTGTCAATCTTCATGAGGGATCAATGCTTTGTTACACTACCATAAGTGCACGGCTACGTCATCAGTAATAAAAAATATTGATCCCATAGGGACTATTGATTAAGTATTAGTCAACTTCGCAAAGTAATTTATTTAGACAATCGAAGTTTGGTTGAGTTCTTAAGAACTAGAGATTTAGAGAGCAAGAGAGTTGAGAGGAGGTTGATAGAAAGAGAGAGAGAGGGAGAGAGAGAGAGAGTCTTGAGAGGGGTGAGCTTAGGGAGACAGATTCTAGAATTTTGGTTTCATTATGATGCTAGTTAATGTCCCTAATACATATTCACTTCCTTACCCTCCATATTAATAATCTTGTAAAAATTCTAACCAAATTACTGATGAACTACAATAATTCTAATGTCATTAAGGAGTAACTCTAGAAAGTCCGGTTAAAGGGATACCCTCTATCACTAAGAGCCCCCGGTCATACAATTGCTAGAGTTATCTCATTTACTTCCTAAACGGATACCCTCCTGGCATGGCCCTGGCATGGGAAACTCTGGAAGTGAGGCACAGCCTGGTCGTGGGATGCTCAAAAATGAGGCATGGGCCGTGTTAAAAGACACGTCCCTGCCGTTGGCTCTGCTGGGCACAACTTTAGCTGGCTCCTAGGAGATATAGTCGTGTCTTTTGGAGACACATCCATGTCAGCTTGAAGAACACAGTCGTGCCAAGGGGCATGACCATGTTTTGTTTTTCCTCCAAAGATGGTCAATGTTCATTTTTGTTTTGTTTTTGCTCCAAATCACATCCTGTCAATGAAAACACGCAAAGACCAGTTCTCTGAACTAAAATAGTAGAAGTATGTCATAATAATGAGATAGGGTACAATAAGTGTAAATTAAGCTCATGAAATATAAGTAGATGTGCATCAAATAATGCATAAAAACATATATAATATATGCACATCACACCCCTAGACTTAAACCTTTGCTTGTCCTCAAGCAAAACATGCAATCTAGATTCATGTGTGTAAATGATGCATCATAATCCCTAGTGAATCAATCTAATCCTATCATGTAATTTCACTAATGAGCAAGATAACAAAATTATTTGAGTGCGGCCTATGTATAAGTTCTCCGTTCTTAGTGCAATGAGTGACTTAACATTTTTAAGTGTCAATCTCCAAGCCTAGCTAAGTCGTCATCTAACCATGTTCCTCATACTTTCAACAATAGGCACTTACCTGCCACTCGCAAATTCATCCCTCTCAAACTACACAAGATCTCAAAGGAATACTCAGCTTGAATTTTTCATTGTCCTCAATGAATGCAAAATGTGATAATGGGTAGGTGTGAAAGAGAGAATTCAGGGAGATTATCTAGTGATGCGTGACAATTATATGAATCTTCCGATAGTCGGTGTTACTCTTCCATTTAGGTGTATTCCATTGTAATGGTGGAGAGAGTAAACATCTTTTCTCAAAAATTCTTAGCCGAATACCCTACAAAAGAGCTAGCACAAGAAGACAATAACTATATATGATACACATATGGATGGGTAGGTGGGGCATAAGAGATGAGTTTAATATAAATTTGGGAATAAGAGTCATCATCCCTAAAAATTATATGATAATTCAATTCTACTTCTCTATCCTCAAGCTACCTCTAGCTCTCTCAAGTCATAAACAAATCAATATCAGGGGTTCTTCGGGCTATGGTATAAATTAAACCTCAAATAATAATAGTCCTTAAAATAAGATAGTTAAAAGTTACAATAAAATCCATCTAAAGTTATATGATAATCATTATTAAACAACCCTAGAATAATTCGATTTTCTTTACAACACATTTCTTGGATAATGTTAATTTTCACCAAATTCATACAATTTCAAGGATAAGCCTAAGTTAAGTAGGATATGTCATACTCACCAATTCAATCATCCTACTTGACTTATCAATGAATTACTATCATACCTAAGGTTAGGACTAGTCAAATCTTATCTTTCTAGATATTGAATATTGACAATCTCATCATCACAAGAATAACATGACATGTTGTCTAATTAATGCTCAAATAGCAAGCATACCAAAGGGGGTTTAGAATCATTACCCTTGTTGCATGCTTCTCTTCAACGACGTTCTTGGGTTTGAGATGGGGTCCATACAAACTGAATTTTGGTTCCATGTCATAGATCTTCAAATTATCTTCAATTTGAATGGTCATACACTCCGTGCTTCATCCCGGATTAAAAGTTGGAGTCGTTTAAAGACTATCACCCGAAGAGGAAGAGGGATAGGCATGACCTCAAGAAACACGGCCGTGAAGACAATATCTATATATGGTGTTAGTGTCAGCCTCAGAGCCAATCATGAGTTGATTGACTTAGGACATATTATATCATATTTATCAATAAAAGGCAAAGTTTTGGTTATTATATTTACTTAATGGTTGTGCTAGCTGAATAAATATAATAATGCCTTAGAATAGTAGGTTCTAATCTACAACATATCAATTGGTTGAATTGATTGTGGGAGACTTTAATATATATGGAATACTACTCTTAAATATTCCTAGTCAAGTATTAATATACAAGGGCAATATTAATACATTGAAACTAGCATATAGGTCAATTGATGACTTATTCTCACAAGTTATGGTTATATGATATCAAGTTGACACATGAGTATATATTAGAGAATATGTACTAAATTGACCCACCATGAGAAGTTTCATAGATCATTATATGAGTGTCATAAATAATCTCATAATGACTATTAGTATAAATAGTCCTTAGACCTAAAGTCACTATAGTTACCTATATAAGGAGTTGTGTACTTTGGTATCGACAAACGTCACCTGTAACAAGTTGAACTATAAAGTCGTTCACTAGGTATGCAATGAGCTATGCAGAGGGATGTGAGTGATATAGATGAGATTTGTCCCTTCTATATAATGGAAGAGATATCTGTGGGCCCCTTGATTAAGTAGGACAACTGCAATGCATGACCATGCTCAAATAAGTCAGTATGAGATATTGAACTTATTTGGTTAAGTGAGTCTAATTAGAGATCAAGAAACACATAGATTGGTGAGAGGATGACATGGTCTATGCCTCATGTATCAATCTAGATATCAAGAAAAAAAGGCGTGGACATTTTGATCACGCTCAGATCGACCAAACTAGGATATCTGAAGGGTTGTTCATGCATCAAAGGTAACAATCCTATTCACTTAGAATATTTGTAAGACCTAGTTCAACATTCACATGGATCTTTGGAGGGATCGTTTCCGCTGCATGTTTGTTTATATTTTTTTCTATAGATCCCTACATATGGTACCATCACCATCTTCTTTAAGTTCGGATGGGTGGGAGGCACGACCATGCCTCACACAGCACGGCCTCACCAGGGTGTCCACTTGGTGTGAGACACGACAATGTCTTGAAGAGACACGGCCGTGTGCTGGCTGCAGCCCTCTCTAGCATGGCTTGTCTTTGAGTTTTCTCCTAAAAATTTTTCACGCCCATGATGAAGGTCATGACCAGCTCGTGGATGTTATTAAACCTGAAATTAGACAAAGCAAAAAAGGATTAAAACTATCGAATAGAAACAAAGACATGAATGAAAACTTAAGTGAAAACAAAGAAAAACTTGGGTTGTCTCCCAAGAAGTGATTGTTTTAGGTCATTATCTTGACCCCCTTATTTGGTTCATCAAAATTTTTCCCTTGGAGGAGTAAGATATTTCAAAACTCTCTTACCAATAACTCTGAGTCTCTCAACACATATGCTCTCCTTCAATGGTTCATCATGATGCTATCTAGTTGAATGTTGTGCCAAGTATTTCCTATCATAAACATACTTGAAGAGAATTTGGTTAGTAGCATTAGGTAAATCAAATGAAATCTTGCTAACCACCATAAGAAGTATGATATAAATTAAATTGTCAGTTGTAGATAGGAAAGACTCTGATTTATGTGTGGGTGCAACTAAAAGAGGTGATTCTTGGGGCTTGGCCTCT